>JARQZK010002928.1:365000-557500 GCA_030704885.1 Cynegetis impunctata | reverse complement strand
TGGTTCTCGGGATGAACCACGTAAAAGATTTGAAAATCGATGTCATGGTCAAAAAACTTCCATCCCAAGGCTTCTCCTATTCAGTTTATCGTAAACCCACCCATACAAACCGTTATCTGAACGCCCAGTCTCACCACCATCCCTCTCAACTTAACTCTGTAGTTAATACCCAAGTCTACCGCTCCATTCGACTAAATGACGACGAACACCGTGAATCAGAACTCAAGACTCTAAAACATATATTATTACAGAACGGTTACAACACATATCAAATCAACAAGAACATACGCAAACACACAAACATCACCCCACCTCTATCACGTTCCAATCCCACTAACCAAGAATCTACACCTAAATTATTCCTTCCTTACATCAAAGGAGTAACAGACAAGATCGCAAGATCTCTCAAAAACACAAACATCAAAACAATATTCACCACCCAACAAAAACTCTCCGTCAAGGATAAAATTCCCAACGAAAATCACCGTGTTTATGAGATTCCCTGTTCCAATTGTCCTCGTTCTTATATAGGACAAACGAACCGACGAATTCAGGTCCTTGCCAAGGAACATTCACTTTCAGTAAGACATTCAGATATCACCAACGCCCTTTCCCAACATCACACCCAAACAGGCCACATTATCGATTTCCCCAATACAAGAACTATTGCTCCCGTCCGATCTTTCAAATCCCGAATTTTTCGTGAAGCTGTAGAAATAGAAAAACGTCCAAATTGTTTGAACACCAGAGATGACAGTCACAGACTCCCATCAGCATGGAAGCCGCTTCTCAGTGGTCGCCGTGTCACACCCAATCGGAGTGCATCCCGCACTGACACCGTGCGTGAATACCCCATTGACGTCAATACTACGTCATTAACTACGTCAATGGAGTACCCGCCCCCCTTCCCTATAAATACGGCCACGCGACGATCGGCCCGTCAGTTGACTCTGAAGAGTAGGCAGGTTGAGACTTCAGAGTTGACAGGAAGTAGTACGGTTGGTGGAGTAGGCAGGTTGAGACCACGCAATCGTATTATTTCCGATTCCTCCTAATTCGATTCGTGGAGTAGGCAGATTGAGGCCACGTATCTGAATAATTTTTCCTTCTAATTCTCCTGAAGATGGCTTCGCAAAAGGAGCCGAAACGTCGAGATTTTTCAAATCTTTTACGCGGTTCATCCCGAGAACCAAGTTTTTCATAATATATATATATATATATATATAATATATATATATATATATATATTATATATATAATATATATATATATATATATATTATATATATATATATATATATAATATATATATATATATATATATATAATATATATATATATATATATATATAATATAAATATATATATATATATATAATCTCTTGATAATTATTAGCAATAACAGGCTGGTTGAATCTTAAAAAACTCGATTTTATTAAAGAGTTGACGTTTTACTTCGATATTCTTAATTGAAAAAATAAACCACAATGAGGGTGATTGTCTTCCGTATCAGAGGATTTTGTTTGTTGTACTATTTTCATCTTCAAATTTTCAATCCAATGCTTTGCTACGCCGTTCTGATGAGGACCAAAGAGTCCGAAACACGTGTCAACGGCTGCTTCCATATAAACGTACTATACCGATAATTTTACTCCACATCTTTAATGTTTTCCCATGACTCATTTCTTTGTTGTTAGGTGAATAATACCCTATTATTTTTATTTTCAAACATTACGTAGGTAAAGGTTTCTTTGGTTTCCCTTACCATCTAATCAAAACATTTTTGAATGTTAATATTAGACTGAATAGTATATAATAAATAACTAGCAAGACAAAGCAGCCTTATTTTTTCAATTTTTTCACATCAATAAATGTCAAAGAAATTTCAATTAAGAATATCGAAGTAAAACGTCAACTCTTTAATAAAATCGAGTTTTTTAAGATTCAACCAGCCTGTTATTGCTAATAATTATCAAGAGATTAAAAATAGATCACAGGCAACAACAATTCGAATAAATAATTAAATATTGCAAGCTGAAAATATGGCAATGACCCCAAACTTAAGCTGAGAGTTTCAAGGTTTTTATAAACTGTAAGTAACTTTTTTTAAAAGATTTGAAATTCTAAATAAATAAAAAATTTCATTAAAAACGGCTACTTCCATATAAACGAACTATACCGATAATTTTGCTCTACCTATTTAATATTTTCCCGCGACTAATTTCTTTGTTATTGTTTATTTACTCGTTCTTAGTTCTCATGGATAGCATTAATCGCCTCCGTTGCAAAGTTTGACCAAATCTCCCTTACCGGAGAGTTCAAACAATAAACCACAATGAGGGTGATTGTCTTCCGTATCAGAGGATTTTGTTTGTTGTACTATTTTCATCTTCAAATTTTCAATCCAATGCTTTGCTACGCCGTTCTGATGAGGACCAAAGAGTCCGAAACACGTGTCAACGGCTGCTTCCATATAAACGTACTATACCGATAATTTTACTCCACATCTTTAATGTTTTCCCATGACTCATTTCTTTGTTGTTAGATAAATAATACCCTATTATTTTTATTTTCAAACATTACGTAGGTAAAGGTTTCTTTGGTTTCCCTTACCATCTAATCATAACATTTTTGAATGTTAATATTAGACTGAATAGTATATAATAAATAACTAGCAAGACAAAGCAGCCTTATTTTTTCAATTTTTTCACATCAATAAATGTCAAAGAAATTTCAATTAAGAATATCGAAGTAAAACGTCAACTCTTTAATAAAATCGAGTTTTTTAAGATTCAACCAGCCTGTTATTGCTAATAATTATCAAGAGATTAAAAATAGATCACAGGCAACAACAATTCGAATAAATAATTAAATATTGCAAGCTGAAAATATGGCAATGACCCCAAACTTAAGCTGAGAGTTTCAAGGTTTTTATAAACTGTAAGTAACTTTTTTTAAAAGATTTGAAATTCTAAATAAATAAAAAATTTCATTAAAAACGGCTACTTCCATATAAACGAACTATACCGATAATTTTGCTCTACCTATTTAATATTTTCCCGCGACTAATTTCTTTGTTATTGTTTATTTACTCGTTCTTAGTTCTCGCGGATAGCATTAATTTCCTCCGTGGCAAAGTTTGACCAAATCTCCCTTACCGGAGAGTTCAAACAATAAACCACAATGAGGGTGATTGTCTTCCGTATTAGAGGATTTTGTTTGTTGTACTATTTTCATCTTCAAATTTTCAATCCAATGCTTTGCTACGCCGTTCTGATGAGGACCAAAGAGTCCGAAACACGTGTCAACGGCTGCTTCCATATAAACGTACTATACCGATAATTTTACTCCACATCTTTAATGTTTTCCCATGACTCATTTCTTTGTTGTTAGATAAATAATACCCTATTATTTTTATTTTCAAACATTACGTAGGTAAAGGTTTCTTTGGTTTCCCTTACCATCTAATCATAACATTTTTGAATGTTAATATTAGACTGAATAGTATATAATAAATAACTAGCAAGACAAAGCAGCCTTATTTTTTCAATTTTTTCACATCAATAAATGTCAAAGAAATTTCAATTAAGAATATCGAAGTAAAACGTCAACTCTTTAATAAAATCGAGTTTTTTAAGATTCAACCAGCCTGTTATTGCTAATAATTATCAAGAGATTAAAAATAGATCACAGGCAACAACAATTCGAATAAATATATATATATATATATATATATATATATATATATATATATATATATATATATATATATATATATATATATATATATATATATATATATATATATATACCCACTAAGCAAAAAAACATCGCAGTTTCGTTACTGATACGTTGAAAGTTATATTGTTACGTTATTCAAAAAAGATTTGTTACGGCCCTTTCATATTCATAGTTACGTAAAATGTCCGCCAACATGACCAAATCCCAGTTACGTTTACAAATAAACGTTTTTGTTACAAAACTGTAACATATTATTTCCGTCCTTGGAATGTTCCAGTTACCTCGTAATTTTAACGTTACTATTATGTGACTAAAGTTACGTTTTCGTTTCGAAGCTATAACATATTAGTTTCGTTTTTGAGATGTTCTTTTTAGTGCAGAATGACTAAAACGTTACATTCATGTAACGCTTCTAAATCGAAACTAAAGCGGACCTATTTTTAGTGGAAAATCGGTCCAAAAAAATAATTATACTTTCTCTTGCAAAAAGTTCATTGATAGCTCATACCGACAGAAATAATGGTCTTTGTAGCACCAGTTTTTTCTATTGATATGAATTCCTATTGAACTTTTGATAAGAGAAAGTATAATTTTTATTTGGTCGATTTCCCACTAAAAATACAGTTATTATATTCATGACTATCTTCACATTTTATATTATGTCTGTATCAGAATAGCTTGGTGTATACATCAAGTAATGCAACTGTAACCATTTATTAGTCATGTGGAGGCGTTTATATCTTGTTAACTATTCATTGCTTCACTAGTATTGAGTTCTTATCACTATCACCGCTCTAACCTAAACGCAACCCAATACAATTAATAAATGTTCCAAACATCAATTGAAACAATTTATAGGTAGTTATTGAACTGTTTCAAAATAATAAGACTGAAGATTGAAATAAAAAATATATCCTTTTTTACTTATATGTATATAAATACGTACATACAAAACATACGAAACATTTATGTAAAGCATCTGCTGCACACCTCTGAAAAATAAATCAAATATTAGAATTTTAAAAATATGCATTGTAAACGTTTACTAATATTGTTCAAAAATATTTATATTTACCAATTCTTTTGCTGCAGCTCTGCTCGCTTGAGCCGTTGGTTGGCTTGTCGGAACCAATCCATGGTTATGATCTCAAATTCTTTATCACTTACAGTGTGGTAGTGTTGTGCTGCATCTAAGGATGAATATCAATGATTAAGTAAATATTAAATGTTAATTGTCCAATATAAGACCTTTTAGAATATTGATTATCTTGCAGTCTTTTATCTTGAAGTTATTTTTTTGGCCCGTCCAGGAACAATGTATTGCCAATTTATTATGAAAAGTTGCAGCCAAGCCTCTCCTTATGAACTCCGGTCCATTCCGCCCGGCCACTTGTAGATATTTATTATACTGAAAAATAAATCTTGTTTTAGAAACAAGAACAATACATTAGACTATCCAGTCCTGTTACATGATTTTCCAGTGTATAGAATTACACTTTAAGTAAAATTTGAAAAATGTTTTGCTTTAGTAACCTGCACTTTTGTTACATGGAAAATTTTGCAAATTTTTTTAAAAACATGTAGGTAACAAGGGTCTACTAAATATTAATCTGGAATTTTACATGTTGTTGAAAGATCGATAACTATGAAAAGAAAATATTGACTTATCTCATCCAAACATTTTACTGATATTCTTTCTCTGAGAATTGGTGTACTTACCATCTGTTTAGCTGTGACGTTACAGGTATTCACAAGGTTGTCAAAGTCTAGTATTTCTGAAATTGACTGAAGGGGTAGACTGGGTAATTTCCCAAAATCTAGTTGGTTTACTTCACCAGATAAATGAACAGATCCTAAATTATTCATTTGAGCCACTATGAAATTTATTTTCCTTTCCAAGACTATGAGCTGCTCCATGACTTGATTTAATGAGACTTCCACCTCTACAACATCTGCCACTATTGTTTCCTCTTCGGTTATATAATCTGCATTTAAAAAAGAAAAAAAATACTATGGTACAATTAAAATGTTTCAATTTTTAATTTTTTTTGCGTGAACTTGGCGATAAACGTACACTAACCTGTAGGATCACGGTTGCCACTCGTTTCTTCAATAACTGAAATGCTACCTGATGGTGTAATATTTGTATCAGCCCTGTCGCTCTCCGAATTATTATTGTCGCTAAAATCATCTAAAGTAAAATTTACAATTAGTCAATATTATTTAAAAACTTAGTGAAAAATTATTCAAAGACCATGAGCTTAAATAAAAATTTACTATGAGAAAATGACGGTGGAGGTGAAAATTGGATCCTGTTTTATTTTTCTCTTGCCAGGATCGCGATGGTTTTCTTCGGATTCCGATTCCTTTACAGCCTCTTTTTCCTCTTCCAGAGCATCCTCATAGGCATCTAAAATAAATTATTTGTTATAATAAAATTTCTATATATGAGCCTCTTCAAATTTTTGATTATCTTAATAAAAAATATTGAATCAAACTTACCAAAGTAACCATATATGTGGTCAACTTTAAATGTGGGCCAGTCCCTGTTTGGGTCATTTGCCCGTATTATTAAAGTTCTTAAATTCTTAGAATTATTTGGCCAATAACAACTCGTTTTATTAATCTGCCAAGCTTTCGGTACAGTACTTATACTTCCTTCCAGAAAGCGAACCACTGCATACTAAAAATAACAGAGTATGTATGTATAATTTAAATGGAAAATTCCTACATATAGGATACTACAAATTCATGCAGCAGCTGAATTTATTTTAAAAATAGCTTAACTTTAACCATACCTTTATGTTAATTATGTTGCAGCATATTTCTGTACAGTATTTGTAATTAGGTAGAAAGCCCTTAACAAAACTACATGCAAATTTAATAATAAAAAAGGACAATATTTAAAATACCTATATTATTTACAAACATTCGATCAATTCTAAATATCTAAATTAATAAAAAATAGTTTTTTTGCTTCATAGAACTAAAAAATTGTCAGGACATTTCTGATTAAAACGGGTAAGCTCCTAGGGATTGTCAAAGTCAAAAGAAAAATTGTGTTTTGTCAAATATTTTTGCTGAAACATACATTTTAATTAATCAATAAATTTGAAATAAGCAAGTAGAGCCGAAGTTATAGATATTCATAAAATCGTAATACATTCCAAGGTCAAAACTAGGGTGAATATTACCCTGAAAAAGCACCCTATATTTTCAGCTGAAATCAATGAAGTAATGGCAATAAAAGGTCTCCAACTTTAATAGCTTTACATAAAATATCATCAATTTTAAAACAGTGCACAATGTCATCATTAATTCCTGTTACCAATCCACAATTAATTTTAAGGGAATCACAAGGTTTCTTATAAAAGCTTTTAAGAGGATAAAAGATGAAACACTCAAAAAATATTATATTATGTTTTTCATAAAAATTTAAAAACTGTATTGCAAGATTTGATTTTAAAAATCCATAACAATTGGGCTCTGCAATAGAAAAGTGAAAATGTGAACCAATATATTCTTTAAAAATGGTTATATTTTCTGAATCTATCTTTTTAAAACCTCGAGGGTTCATTAACGGGTTAGATAAATGTGCATTTTCTAGGGAATAATGAGAAATATATTCATAATGTCGGTTTATATATTGTTCTAAAGGGCGATTGCTTGTTTTCAAAGTTTTTTTTATTTTATACATAAAATTTTCAAAGGCAAAGCAGCTAAAATTATCTAATGGACCATGTTGCTTTACATCATTTACTAAATGGATTAAATTATGCACATTATGACTGACATGTTCTTTGCCATATATTTCTCCAAACTTATCAACAAAGTACTGAAGAAGAGCTTCAGCATAATTCAAAAATTCGATGTTGGCACATAAACTTGGACATATTAAGATACGTATGGCAACATGGAGTGACAAAAAATGTGACCAAAGAGGTTCTTTAAGAATGTTTTTAAGAACAACTGGTCCATAATATAATGAGAACTGCCTAAACTCAGTGGCCTTCCAACGATCTAGTTCTTTTAGAGTTCTAGGAAGCCTAGCAAATTCTTTTACACTACAAGTTCTTATTATTTCTAAATGGTTACTGATATTTTCAATATCCTCTTTAAAAAGACGAATCCCCTGATGCCCAGATACCCAAAATGAAACGCTTTGTTACCCCCAAGCAAACCAAATGCATATAATCTAGAGGTACATCCTTGATTACATTAATACCTAACTCTGTCAATATTGTTGGGCCTTTATGATATTCATCATCCAACATATCAACAAATTCTTCATGGTTTCGTAAATCAACCTTTGTGTTTAAATAAGTCATTCTATGTTCCATATATTCCCCCACAACTTTACACTTTGTGCAACCAGAATAGGAGTTGTGGCCTTTTACATTTAGCACATATGATTTGGCTGGGGCATCACATAAAATTTTTGATATTTTAATTTTAAAATTTGAAGAATTTATATTTATTCCATTATTTTCAATTTCTTGAAATTCATCAACAAATGTTTTTAAAAACTCATTTGAATTTTGAGGCTTAGTGTTTCCATGATAAATACCAATAGGAAAAGGGCCACTATTGTTTAAATTATCTACCAATGCCAAGATTGGCCAAAACTGACTACTGCTACTTTTAGTAAGAGGCAAACCATCTACATTAACAGAGATTTTTAAAATATCATCCTCAACTAAAACTTTTGATATTTTAACAGATTCAATGATCCCTTGTTTCAGACCAAAATGGTAGTATTGACCAGGTGAAATTATACTTATTTCATTTTTTATTGAATTGTCAAACTTTAATAAAGTTCTACAATCTTTTGGGATTTCCTCTAAACTAGAATATTCACGTAACAGATTCAATAAACCATTAAATGCATTATGACTGAGACATGTTTTTATAGCCCATGCTGTTAATGACTTTAAAAATTGTTGGTTTTTATTTTCATGAATTTTTGGATGAAAGTTATCATTGACCAAGATGCTAGATGAATTATTAGCACATTTGACTTTCTCAAAACTCATGTTATTAATATTATTATCAACTGCATCTACTTTTGGTGTTATGATGTTAGTTTGATGAGTTATATTTAAGGTGTTATCAACTAAGGTTTCAGTATTACCGCTTAATACACTATGTTCATTCGGTATGTTTTGAACTTTGGATACAAGTCTCCGAATATGCCTTCTCGAATATGATTTATAAAATAGCTGCAAATAAAAATAAAGCAATTGGTTATTGGTTGATAAATTATAGGTACCTACTGTTTGATGTTACGCATCAGCCAGAAAATGTACTCAATGTAATTGCTAAATAAAATCCTTAAACTAACTAAACTAATTACTGACCTATTTATCAATTTATAATCTCATCCTATGCTGTGGCATATAATAATAATTATATAAGTAGGGGTAAAAACAGGAGACTCTTTCTCTATAATTAGGTAAACTAACGAATAAACGAATTTAGTACTTACTTTGCGATTCATGTTCCTCTACTCTAAACACAAATGCAAATGCACAAAACGAGCAATGATATTATAATTATTCAGACGCTGGCTGGCTGTATAAAACACACTATATTCTTATAGGTTATGGTTGGCGTTGGCAGTTTGGCGGCACTTGATGTTCGACGTCACCTATCACGTATTTTCGTATTTTGCAATAGGGCGCGTTCCGGGATTGCCCTAGTGATCAAAGTGAAGTAAATAGTTGTTTTGTCAGGTTGAAAAACTTGCACAATATATTTTTTAAAAAATTAGACAAGACATATACTTCACTTGAAAATTTTGGTGTATTTATAATATTTGTGATTCAAACAAGTTAATACATCAACGAAACTGATACAATTAAAATAAACGTTTTTTAGATTAACAAGAATGTTATGTTTGTGTTACATTTCATTTCTCTTTAACGAAGAAGTTGACCCAAAAACATGTCGGCGATGTAAACCTAAAACATTTTTTAAACCAACATAAATGCTACGTGTCTAGCACGTTTTGTTGATAACGTTAGAATCATATGCTTACATTTAACATTCCAAAAACATAATCAATTTCAACGTCACACAAAATCGTTCCAGTTGCGTCAATTAGATATTTAAAGGAGAACATCTTCTAAGTTACTTGAAAATAACGTAACTCAACGTAACAATGACGTTTCTTGCTTAGTGGGTATATAAATATATATATATATATATATATATATATATATATATATATATATATATACATATATTTATATATATATATATATATATATATATATATTTATATATATATATATATATATATATATATATATATATATATATAATATATATATATATATATATATATATATATATATATATATATATATATATATATATATATATATTATATATATATATATATATATATATATATATATATATATATATATATATATATTTATATATATATATATATATATATATATTAATATAGATATATAATACAAATATATATATATATATATATATATATATATATTTATATATTTATATATTATATATATATATATATATATATATATATATATATATATATATATATATATATATATATATATATATATATATATATATATATATATATATATATATATATATATATATATATATAAATAAATATATATATATATATATATATATATATATATATATATCAGGGGCGGCTAGTCAAAGGAGGCTAAGGAGGCTAAGCCTCCTCAAAAATATTCCGTGTATCACTAATATATATATTATATTGAATAGTCAGCATTCAGCATATTCATATTAATCAAAATCATATTATTTTATGCACCTACCTTCCTTTCAACCTACATTATATAATATAATTTATTAATTAAGATAGAAGGTATTTACATTTACTGCATTTCATTCATTTCAAGATTTGTGGCAACGCTGCGGTAAGCTTAGAAAGGACGAAAGGTATATTCTCAACGTTCATTATGCCTGCCACACAAAACCAAACTCACACCACTCAAAAACAGAATACTTTATTGCAGTAATAAAGCAAAACACATGTAAATGGCAACACGGATGGAACCCAGTTTCGACCAATCACAACTATAAAATTCGCGTGAGATCGAGTCAATTTCGTTGGAAATCGTAATGTGTCGTAATTCGTAATTCGGTAATGGCCGCCAGAAAGCGTTCGCGTATTGTGTAAACATGTTAAAGTTAATTTCAAAAATTTCAATGGTGACTTAGTGGAATATTTGTTATCCCATAACTTAAACAAAACCGCGGTTTCAATACAAAGAATTACGAGAGGAATCCTTGCCTAACCGGATCACAGGTAAAAAATAAATTATTTTATTTTGTTGGCAGTGTTTACTTTTTACTAGTGAAAATGTCTCTGTTTGGGGCCGCTTAGGATTTGACGTTTTAAAAAATTTATCACGTTCTTTGGAAAGGCACGAAAAATCCCAGGAACATGTCGTGTCGCGGATCAAATTTAAAATTTTTGAACAAACAGAAATAGTTTTTCAAATCTTACAGCACAAGTTTTCAGATGTGATTTACTCACGAAATCGGCTCAAGTTTCTTTTGGAGAAAATTTCAGAATTTCGTGCAGAAGTTTATTTCAAAAAACTATTTTCTGTATTTCAAACGACTGATGATACGACTCAATTTAGCCCAAAACGAAAGAAATTCAGTTTCGCAGATATGGAGCTTCACTATAAGCAAATATTTTATGAAATTTTGGATACTATTAGGGGTCAAATAGAAATAAGGTTCTCTGATTTGAAAGAACTGCATTTCTTCGAATTACTCAATAAAAAATTTGTTTTACCGGATTTTCGGCTAATTTTCCAGATAACCTTTTGGAAAATTTATGTCAAAAATACACTTTTTTTGATAAGGTGGCCCTAAAGAGTGAACTGTGTGTTGTTTATAATGACAATGAAATTTTGGGGGCAAAATGAAAATCATGTCATGACTATTAAATACCTGTTTGATTATGCATTGAAGCAAGAATTACACCAAGTTTATAAACTCTTATGTCGAATTGTTTCTATCCCGGTGACATCGGTTTCCGTAGAGCGCTCGTTTTCCACTCTTAAGAGAATTAAAACTCATTTACGAAATTCAATCAGCCAGGATCGTTTGAAAAATATTAGTTTGTTGTCTATTGAAAAGGAATTGGTAAAACTTCTGGCGAAAGACAAAAAATTTATGAGGATATTATAGATCATTTTGCTAACGTTAAAGATCGCAGAATCCCGCTAATCTTCAAAAATATATAACTTTTTATTTGCTGTCCCACACATATTTTGCACATTTTATTTTTCACAGGTTTTGTTTGTGGTACTAGATACTTTATTACTTAGTATTATACCAAATAATTCGTTGTTCCTTGTAAAAATCTTAAAAGAATTTATTTTTTGTTTGATTTTATGCAAACATTATTTTTTATTTAAGGCTTCTGTCTTGGCATTGGCATCTATGCAGGAATTATAAAAAATAGATGTCTATGCCAAAGAATTTATTTAAATTTTTTTTTTAGGTCTAAATGTATATTTTATTATTTTATTTCATTTTTATTTTGTTTTTTTTTTATTAAAAGAATTTTAATTTTAATTATTTTTGGGAGGGTCCTATTTTATTTTTGGCAAGAAAAAACTCTCACCTCCCCGTTGGTTCTTGCTGGGCAACAATTGATTAATTCCTCGAATAAGTAACAAATTCGTTAAGTAGGTAGGTAGGTACCTACCTATTTTGTGATAGAAAAAAAATATGATGAATAGATGAATTGATTAATTGGCTGAGAAGAGTTTTTGTGAATATTATAAATAGGAGTTGTAGGTCTAAAGGTATACACTCGAAAGTGAAAACAATTTTTTTCCAAACAAATTAATAGCTTAGGGTGCTTGTTTTACTTTGATTTTAAATTATAAGGCGGTTGACCTTGAAATCCTGAAAATTTTCGCCTATGGTGTATTTTTTAACACCTCTTGTAGCCTCCTCAAACCAAAACCTCACGAGCCGCCACTGATATATATATATTTATATATTTATATATTTATATATTTATATATTTATATATATATATATATATATATATATATATATATATATATATATATATATATATATATATATATTTATATATATATACATATATATATATATATATATATATATATATATATATATATATATATATATATATATATATATATATATATATATATATATATATATATATATACATATATATATATATATTATGTATATATATATATATATATATATATATATATATATATATATATATATATATATATATGTATATATATATATATATATATATATATATATATATATATAAGAAGCAAAATTATTATCCCGCATATGTCGAAGCAGCCGTTAACACGTGTTTCGGACTCCTTGGTCCTCATCAGAACGGCGTAGCCAAGTATGCGATGGAAAACCTGGAAATGGAACAGCAATAACAAGCGGAATTCCTTGCTTCGGAAGACAATCACACATTTGTTGTAAATTGTTCGAACTCTCCGATTTGGGAGATGTGGTCAAACTAATGACCACGGAGGCGATTAATGCCATCCGTGAGATCCCGGACCGTGGAAATAAACTATAAGGAGTCCGAAACACGTGTCAACGGCTGCTTCGACATATGCGGGCTAGACCGATAATAATTTTGCTTCTTATATATACTATTTCCCTGCAATAAATTTTTTCTTTATATATATACCTATATATATATATTTATATATCATATATCTAAAAAACCTAAAAAATATCTTTCCTGGAGGTATGAAGCGCATTTGAAAATAACTTCCACTCCTCACTGTTAATTTTAGATACAGTACAATAGTCACTATTTATTTTCGGGAAGAGTACGACAAAAAACTCATAATTAATATTTGAGAGCACTTATTTCAAACCTAATGCTCTGTGTTCTAGTATATTTTAATTGATTGGCTGCTATAATAGTCTAATTCAAAAATGCCTTGAAGTGCAAAATGATATCTGCTCGTAGTGTTCAATTTTTCTGTCATTTTTTTCATCTTATCCCATAAAAGCTGTAGTGGTAAATACGGTTGTTTTGAACTACTTGGTTTAAAATTTCACAAGAAAATGTGAAAAATTATAGTGAATAGAAATTGAACTGCTCTGAAATCTAGTTAAGTAAGTATGTCATCTAAATTAATGAATACTTTTTATTGGAATGTCTGGGAAATATGGAATGTTTCTCGGTTTTATTTTATCTTCGTTCGATGGACTATTATGTTATTTTCAAATAATTGTAGTTCTTAAAGAGCTAAACACAACATGAAAAGAATATCAACATTTTTGTTTATTTTATTTAAAAAGCCCACAAATTATTCACCATACACGACATTTATATTTAGGATTCATTTTGCTTCCTAGAGGACAATTGAAATCTTTAGCGAAAAATCCAGAATTGATGAAAGGTACAATTACTCTGTAGTAATTAGGAGAATGGTAGTCATTCATAATGGCCAGTTTTTCCATTTCAGGACGTACTTTGGAGCACCAGTTGCTTGCTGCTGCAATCCAAAACAATTGCTGAGGTGTAAACTTCAAACCAGGAAGCTGTGGTTCAGGTTTATTTCTTTGTAGCCACTTTTGGTATGCTAGATATGCCATTTTGATCCCTCCATTGTCAGCTATATTCTCACCTTGTGTGTTGATTCCATTGAGCTAAAAAATGCAATATAAATTGAATAAAATAATAATAAGTAGTATATGGATCATAATTCGATGTATTATTGTATGAAGAATAGAATTTTATGATGAGATTATTGAAAATATAAATAATATCCAGGCTAAATAAAAGTTTATGTAATTTTGAAAATAAAATTTGAAACGCTGTGTTCGTATATTTGTGTAAGTTTTCGTAGAGATCAATTTTGTTTTCTAAAGCCAGAAAAATAAACCATCGGACATCCACATTAACAAATAATTGTTACTGCTGCATTCCAAAAACAAAACATGTTTTCTTTGTCAATTTTGTTAACCATATATTTTGAGCTGATTTACTCTAGCTGCTAACTAAGAATTTTTCTTCAAAAGAGTAAAAACTTTCAACGGTTTGATTTATCAGCCTTCATCGAAAATGTGATTAGCAAATCTGAATGTTTATTCCAATCAAGAAGACTTCAAAGAAGACGATGTCCATACAGGGTTACAAACCCGGAAAACCAAACAACCGTATATATATATATATATATATATATATATATATATATATATATATATATATATATATATATATATATATATATATATATATATATATATATACATATATTTCAGTAGAGTAGCTACTGCCGTAATCTGCTGCATTAATAATATGAGGTCCCGGGTCTACAAGGGTCCCGAAGTGAGTTAGCAAAAATTTGTGTAATGATATCCACAATGTCACTAAAACAGTAAGACCGTGAAAAGAAATGCGGGAAAAAATTACAAGCGTTTTCTTCCCTTTCTGAAAGTGTTTACCCTCCATTTGGGCTTCGGGTAGAAGGCCACCACAACAAATTTTGTTACAGAGACCATTTAGTTCAAGCTTATCATATAAACATGATACCTATAGGTAATATATTAGAAATAGTTTTCACTGAAGTTAGAGAAAGTTGAATATTTTGATTTTCAACATGATGTTTTTTATACATGGATATTATTTTATAATCTAGGATAAGAAACGGCAAGAGACAATACATTTACCGTCATATTGGCTTTATCACTGGTGAGATTAGCATACTGTTGTACTATACACTGCGCTTTTTCGTGAAAGCTTTTATTTGCAGCAGGTTCCCACCAATCAAGAAGATTTCCATCTTTATCATATTGCTTTCCCATATCATCGAAACCATGAATGATTTCATGCCCTATAATATAACCCATAGCTCCAAAGTTCATATATTTCGGCCTATCCGTATCAAAAATAGGCTGGTTCAGAATTCCTGGAGGTATTTCTGAAAATAATATTTATAAAATTATATCATGTCCTTAATGAATATAAAAAGGAATTTGTTACGTTCATTCGAATATATTACATCGGATTCTGCGAATATATTTTCATTCGTTATAAAATCTAGGCTTACTTATTTATGTATATATATATATATATATATATATATATAATTATATATATATATATATAAATATAAATATAAATATATATATATATATTTAGATATATATATATATATATATATATATATATATATATATATATATGTGCCAAAGGAGTGCAATAGTTTTTCTGAGAAGTTAAAGTGATAGCATTTTGTAGGCGTGTTCTATCAATAAAAAGGATACCTATAAATATTTTTTAAATTTTGTTGTGATTGACATAAAAAAATAAAACATTGTGCATGAACGGAATCGACAAAATCTAGTAGGCGTCTGCCACGTTTTTTTTGCACAACTTGT
The DNA here is from genome assembly GCA_030704885.1 of Cynegetis impunctata. NCBI lineage: Eukaryota > Metazoa > Arthropoda > Insecta > Coleoptera > Coccinellidae > Cynegetis > Cynegetis impunctata. Next base: position 541,300 of record JARQZK010002928.1, on the reverse strand, counting down.
GAGTTCAATTGTAGAATTTTGAAATTATTCCGCTTTTCCGCTATTCGCCTTTTAATGAAGGCATGTACCAGTGCCATGTTTTTTTAAATAGAATATCAAACTAAAAATTTATTTGAATTACAACGAAGAAAAAGGCAATAAGATTAAACGGAATGGACTTATGAAAACTGCTCGAAATGATCACCTACAACCATTAAGATAAGATAACTTCAGTAATGCATTTACTTTTTATAGCTTTGCACGAGTCTAAAAAAGAACTTCCTTCCATCTATATAGAAATAATGAAATTTAGAACAGTTATCTATAAAAATCTTAAAGTATATGGAATGGAACACTATTTACGAAAAATAAAAAACTAGAAGAAGAGTCAGACTCCAAAAAAATTTTCCATTTGTACAGATTCATCGACAATAATATTTGTACGTGTCTTAAATGTATTCATTGGAAGCAATATTATAGTATTAGGAACCGTATTGAAGAACTTCCAACTCAGGTAGTTGATCTCATTCTGTGATTTTTTCATTCTATAAAAGCCTATGATATGCGTATGTCGTCTCGTACGAGTAAATATGGCAGTTTGGTGCAACTGCTTTTGCATTTTTACGAGCATGAATTAAACATTTATATACAAAGAGGCCTGGAAGAGCAAGAATATTCAAAACTTTGAAGGTATCCTTACAGCATTCTCTATAGCCAATCTGAGCTAAAACTTTGACAGCACGACATTGAATCCTAATAATGCGATTTCCTCCTGCAAAATGGAACCAAAGTGAAAGACCATATCGCAGGTGTGATTCACATATTGAAAAAAATAACGGGATCATGGGACACCAGCAGTCCTGGATTTATAAATAGGCCGGGGCGGCAGATTTCAGAGGAGGGTCACTTGAGTTCAGAGGATATATATATATATATATATATATATATATATATATATATATATATATATATATATATATATATATTATACTTTAAAAAAATATCTATAGGAACTCATTCCTATCGAAACTTATATCATCGTGTGAGTGATAGATGAGAGCAGCGTGGCGGGCGGACGGCAGTGGCAGCGTAACCCCCGCTTCCCGCACGCACTCTCCGAGCCGTCTGCGCCCGACGCCCAACGCCCGCGCCAGTGTTTTGTTTTGCAAGCTCCGATCGCATACGCACGATACACTCTCGTCGTCTTGTCTTTGAATACCTAATTTATTTACCTAAACAAAATACGTACGTAACGATTACTGAATAAAAAATCACAGTGATTCTCATTCTCAATATACTTTGTTGTTAAGCTTCAGTTTTTATTGACATAGGTAAGTGCTACACAATAGTGTGCTATACTATAATATATTTTATTATTAACACTCATTAAAAGAAAATGAAAATTGTCCCTCATTAAAATGGAAGATAGTTCCACATTGGTGGTTTATTTATGTATATCTACATTTTTATATTATTTTAAGTCCGACGTTTCGGTTGTTTTTATGCTTTACAGCTTCCGTGGTTGCGGGTAACTCCGCGAAAATGTAGAATCCAAAAATGTAGAAATACTTATTATGTATTTCCGTATATATTACACCTTATGTAAACCGCAATTTAAACCGTTAAAGTATCTTTCACTTTAATGATTTTGGCCAGCCAAACCAAAGAAATATATAAGTAGCTCAGAAAATTTAAGTCTGACGTTTTAGGCGTGGGAACTAAAATAGTTCGGCGAACTTTTAGGTGTAGGTATATTAATGTGGAGCCTTCTTCTCGTGAAATAAGTGTTATATTTTCTTATAACTTATAAATTATATTAGAGGTTTCACATATTAATGACATTATATGATAGAGATTTTTCACATATTGCAATTAAACCCCAACCAACTTATTATAAATGTAAATCTGAATTTGTTTGCTTGTTTATTGCACTTTCACGACTAAACCGCTGAAACGATCGTAATGAAATTTATATAGACTATTGTGTTTTTTTACAGATTGATAACTATAATATATAGCGTTCTCAAACTGTCGAAAAATGAGTGATGGAAGGAAGAGACTTAGTGGCGCTGAGTACAGGAAAAAGGCCAAAATAAAAAAAGATGAACAAGAACATGCACTTCAGAAGACCAGGAAAATAGAAGCTTTTTTTAAAAGTGAAAACAGAAGCGAGAGTTTACGAATTGCACAAGAGAACTCGAGGACTAGTAGTAATAAGGGAAATCAATATGAACAAGGTTCTATGCAGAAGTTCGAGTAGCTCAACACGAAAACTCTCTAAATCATAAATCCTGCATTTTCGCTTTAAGAGCTAGGGGTATGATTCACGGCAATATCCAATCTTCCTTAACTCCCCAACTTAACGAAGAAATTTCTTACTGGAAGAACATTTCAAAGAGGGTTGTTGCTGTAATAAAAGGATTAGCTTCTAGAGGTCTCGCTTTTAGAGGAAGTAACGAAAAATTTGGTGATCAGCACAGTGGAAATTACATTATGCTTCTAGAAGTAATAGCAGAGTTTGACCCATTACTAACCAAACACATTGAAAGATATTCAAACCAGGGATCAGGAACAACTAGCTACCTTTCGAAAATTATCTGCGACGAATTCATTTATTTAATGGCTGAAAAAGTACTGATATATATCAGTGATGAGATAAAAAAAAGCAAAGTACTTTTCTTTGATTGTGAATTCTACACCGGATGCAGCACATATAGTTCAACTAACACTTGTGATTCGATATGTCTTAGATATCGGAGAACCATGTGAGAGATTTATTAAATTCTTGCCTTCTGTAGGACACAAGGCTCAAGAAATGTTTGATGCCATTACTATAGAGCTGAAAAAGTTAAACATTAATCTCAAATATTGTCGTGGTCAGTCTTATGATAATACCTCTAACATGTCAGGGATTTACAATGGTTTACAAGCCAAAATTCAAGAACAAGCACAATTTGCTATGTTTGTTCCTTGTGCAGCTCATTCATTGAATTTGGTGGGAACCTCGGCCGCTGAGTCTTGTGCAGAAGCCTGCCACTTTTTTATGTTGCTAGAGGAGGTATATACTTTCTTCGTGAAGTCAACTGAACGTAGGAAAAAATTAATGAATGAGATAGGAAGAGGAAAAACACTCAAGAGAGTGAACCTCATTCGTTGGTCGGCTAGAGCAGATGCCTGTAAAAGTCTAAGAGATTCCTGGAATGAAGTAACTACAGTTTAAAAATGATTAAAAATGACAGTACAGAAAAAACCGGTCTCGCGAAATGAGGCAAAGGGAATTCGCATCAAATTAGAAAAACTTGACACTGCGTTCATGGTCGTATTTTCGAATGCTATTTTGGAAAGGTTAAATAAAGTGAGTGTTCAGATTCAGAGCTCATCTGTAGCTGTATTGACGGTATCTGATCTCTATGGATCTCTTATAGAGTTAACAATAGCAGAACGAGAAAACTTTGACTATTTCGAAGAAGAAGCAATTGAGATGAGCGCACTTAAGCAATATCAAGGTGAAATAAAGAGACAACCTAAAAGAAAAAAAATGACGGATGAAACAACGAATGAAGAACCTGAAATACCCTCCGGCTCCAGAGATTATTTCAGAGTGAACACCTTTTTGGTGATCATTGATAGACTGAGAGCTGAAACACAGAGAAGGCATATTGCTTACTTAAACTTTGAGGAAAAATTTTTAACAAAACTGACTGGACTTTCAACACAAAGAGTTACAGAGAAAGCCGAGTCTCTCGTGAAATATTAAACCAATGATTTAGAAGACGATTTGATACAAGAATGCTTGCATTTTCACAGTCACATTTGCTCTGATAAAACTGCAGAGTGTGCAGTGAAACCTGGATCAAACTCACTACTCAGTCTCTCAACGTTTTTGAGGAATTAATCTCTGTCTAATGTTTACCCTAACTTGGATATAGCTCTCCGCATTGCACTTTCCACTCCGGCTACAAATTGTTCTGGGGAAAGGAGTTTGTCCTGTTTAAAACGCGTGAAAAATTATCAAAGGTCTTAATTGTCTCAGGAAAAAATGAATTCTCTAGCTCTACTCTACATAGAGATATGGCATGCGCAACAGACGTGGTTAAAATTGGTTCTGAATTGAATAAACTTAACAAAGAATCATTAATTGATATTATAATGAATGAAGCTATACCAAATAAGATTAAGTAACAATGTGCGAAAGTTCGTAATGTTCCAATTTGAAGAAAAACAGGATGAATTTTGGGATGCAAGTTACGATAACTTAAAAATATCGAACGAGGTGGACCAACTCAAGTGTTCACTGAAAATCGCAATTTCTGAAAGATACTCACTGCAGAGGTTCGTAATGTTCCAATTTGAAGAAAAACAGGATGAATTTTGGGATGCAAGTTACGATAACTTAAAAATATCGAACGAGGTGGACCAACTCAAGTGTTCACTGAAAATCGCAATTTCTGAAAGATACTCACTGCAGAGGTTAGTACGAGAATTTGAAAAAACTACCGCAAATCAAGATATTATCATTGGTTTGTTAAGGGGCAACCTATTGTCACCAAAATGCAGCGATGTTGATACAAGCGTTGTTGCCAAACCCACAAATATTTCTGAAGGTGGAAACCGCCGACAGAATCAAGCACGTTCTGAAACTGAAAATCAAAACAGGCCTCCATCACGAAATATAGTTGAGAAAAATCCAGATCTCAAACGTTCAACAATTTCAGACATTGAAAAATCACCAAATATGACAAGGAAAAATTTCATACACGGAAGCTTGGCCACGGGTCAAAATATGTCATTCACAAGTGCGGTAAAAAGAGCCTGGCTCCATATTGGAAAAGTTAGTTTAGGCACTGAACCTAAGGCTATTGAAAAATGCCTAAAGAAGACCTTCCCTGGAAACACTTTCACAGTTGAATCATTACCTCATAGAGATGAGGCCATGAGCTTATCATTTAAAGTGGGCACAGAAATGGAAATTCTAGACAAATTGAACAAGCCTAATATCTAGGTAGCAAATCTGAAGCACAAATTCAACTACTCAACCTGAATGTCTGCAGCATCGGTGGAAAGCTGGACCAACTTGACATGCTATTGCATTCATTAGGCTATCCTGAGATACTCTGCTTAACTGAAACGTGGTTGAAAAAGTATGAAGTTGAAAAGATCAAAATAGGCAATTATAAAATGGCTAACCATTATTGTAGGGAAAATATAAATGGTGGTGGAGTTCTCATTATGGTCCGTGAAGATATAAGTTACACAAAGCTCAATATAGACCCTGTGGCACAATGTGAAAAATTGATGGAGATCGTGGCAATTAAGGTAACATATTCTTCTTTAAATATAATCATAGCATGCGTATACAGATCTCCAAATGAAAACACAGAGTTCTTTTTCGAACAGATGGAGGACTTCCTGATGAGTTGTAAGGCTAAAACTATAATCGCGGGTGATTTTAATGTCAATTTCCGTAATACGCAAAACAAGAAAACAATAGATTTGATCAACATGTTCGCTGCATTTGGTTTTAATAAGTGCTTTGATGAATTCTCTCGAATTCAGGGCAATACGAGGACCTTAATAGATAATGTCTTCAAAAATTGGCAAACGCCATATAATACAAATACTGTAGATAGTATTCTATCAGATCACCGCGGTCAGGTACTTCGGCTTACACTGAATGCTCAATCCAGAGTGGACGTTACTAAACAAACAAAGAGAATAATATTATCAAGTATCTCGATCCGCTCAAAGAAGCATCAATTCGCTCAAAGGAGCATCTCCATTTACTCAAAGAAGCATCAAATCGCTCAAAGAAGCATCCTAATTCACTCAACGAAGCATCTAGTTCGCTCTAAGAAGCAATCAATCAATCAAGACTACAGATACAAGTAAATCTTTTCAATTCTTTTATTTATTGATCAATAGAATAATCGTTCTCATATTCATTTTTATATTATTGCACTATGTCTCATAACGAAATGAATCCTAATATTCCTGAATCTAATAATATTGAAGACATATCTGAAGATGAAAATGAAGAACTACCGCTAAGCATATTATTTAAATTCATTAAACAATTTTCTGGGGATCGCACTGAACTCAATATATGTATTCAAAATGCTAACTCTGCTTTTCAATTAGCAACTCATCGTGTGATCTCAAGTTTATTTTTATGTATTGTTTCTCAATTATCAACTAATGTTGTGAATGAAATTGAAATAACTGAAATTACGGACTCAACTAAAACAACGTCTTAGACAATTTCATAGCTATACAAAACATCTAGTGCAAGCACATGAAGAATTAAAAACAATCAAACAATTTCCAAATAAAAATATTTCTGACTTTTTTAAAAGACTTGAACGTATTGAGAATGAATGTATTCAATCTGAAATTTGTGAATGCCAAAATCCAAATGAACTAACTGGTTTAAAGAAAACAATTAAATTAATGCAAAAACTGCATTACGTAGATTTATTATTCATTCGAAACCTTAAATAAGCCAAATGCTCAGGGCAAAAAAACTTAAATGATTTATTCCGTTGTACTTCAAGAAGAAAAACTTCTCAACTATACAAAATCTAAACATTTTTCTCAAACAAAAAATTCAAATAATTATAACCCAAAAAATAATCATTCATACAATCCTCAAAATAATTCAAATCCTAGATACAACTCATACAATAAAATGAGAAATTTTTCAAATACAATTAATTATTCATACAATCCTCAAAATAATTCAAATCCTAGATATAACTCATATTATAAAATGAGAAATTTTTCAAATATAAATAATTATTCATTCAATCCTCAAAATAAATATGAAAAAATCTGTAAATATTGCAAAAAAAAAGGACATTTGATTTCAGAATGCAGAAATCGTCCTTATAATAATAGTATGCCCAATTATCCATCTACGTCACATCAAAACTCTTATAGTGAAAAATTCTACAAATATTGTAAGAGAAAAGGTCACCTAATTTCAGAATGTAGAAAAAAAGAATATAATTCTAAGATGAACCATTCAAGAGGCATTCCTTTTTCAATAAAAAATCTAATTTTTAATAATGATTCTTTGAATATATATCAACCTCTACAAACATTATCCTTTTGTTTAATTAATTTCATTTTTTTTCATTCCACTCCGAGACGTCGAAGAGAGAGCTACTCAAGTAATCCAGAGAACTGCAATAGGAAGAAGAAAAAGTCACTGCTTCTATGATTCGGTTCATTACCCAGACTATTTCCAACGTATTCCCCGAAAAACGGGAAATTATCACTAAGGTGATCACCTCCAGCGCATTTCTAAACCGCACTGCAATAATTAATTATTGCGGCAGCAAAGTTTCCATCACCATGGCCCCCATCGTTATCGATTTAGACGAATCGATGGAATCCCCAATTTCTTCGATCCCCGAATAAATGGATTTCACAATAGGCACTGTTAACGCTTGCGGTCTACGCCGCAAGCGTCTTCTTCTTAAAGCACTCCTTCTAAATCATAATATATCCATCCTCTCTTTAACTGAAACCATGATAAACACCCACTTTTTCTTTCAAATTACAACACATTTCAACGCAATAGTCTACTCGGAGCCATACGTGTCACCGCGTTGCTTATTAAAAATTGTTTTGCATCTACCAAATTTACAACTCCGAACGAGTTTTCACATTTAGAGTGCGTAGCCGCGAGGCTCCACTTGAATAACTTAACAGTAACTATATTTAGTTACTACCATCCCCCTGGCGATATTATTCCGGTGGATTTTCTGCAATATAATATATGAGCCCGCTAAATGCAAAACTCTGTATGTGACATTTTGTTGATTTTACAGTAAACGATAAAAACGTATTGTGCATATGTTTCTCTTCTCAGAAACCCGACATTTCTAATAGTAGTAACCAATAACTGTAATCGAACAGCCTTGCAATTGTACCTATAGATGGCCTAGCGGATTGAAAAAATAGGTATAAAAGATACACTTGCAGAGTTTTGCACTTGAAAGCTAAATTTACGAAGTTTTGCATTTGAACTTACCCACTCAGACAAATTAATTTTCTCATCAGAATTTCAATCATAACAAAAAATCCATACGTTTTTTTATAATTTATTGCAAAATGCATAAAATGAAAAAATTATTCTAACAAAATCAAAAAAGAACATTTTTCCTAAATCCTTACTACTGGTTCTTCTTATGATTTATTGCAACATAGAACATAAAATAAAACAAAATTATACTAACGAAATCAAAAAAGAACATTTTTCCCAAATCCTTGTTATTCGACACGCGGTCACATCAGGAGTTGTCACGTGTTGACAATTGCACCCTGTGATTGGTTGTTTGAAAGTACGGAGTTTTGCATTTGACACATAGATATTTTTACAGAGTTTTGCATCTGACGTTAACATTTACTGACTTGTAACATGTAAAATATGAAGTTGTGCATCTAACAATATGTACAGTGCTTTTGTCCATTACTGAATCTATCTAACCCACGATTAACCTCGTTTTTCTTTTTTTTGCAAATACAGAGTTTTGCATTTAGCGGGCTCATACTGCTTGGCGACCTCAACGCCCGTAACATTCAATTTGGCGATACAACAACGAACAGAAATAGCCGTATTCTATCCGAATGGCTCATAGAATTTCATCTATGGAGGTGTTATAATACGAATCCTACATTTATTAACCATAACGTTATTTATTTCCATAACCGGTCGGTTATGGAAATGCTGATTATGCTGATTACGCCCGATCTTATTCTTTATTTTGAGGATCCATGTTTTATCGGACAAACGATAACATCCGACCACCACAATTCCGTAACCTTATAGCAGAAAATCTTCCCGTACAGCCAGAAATTCTGAATACTCATGAATTAGATAAGACTATTGCTCATTTTCTACAATTTATTACACAATCATTTAACACCTCTGCTCCAGAGAAAATAATTAACATTCACCGCCCTCCCCTGCCTCCTTCATAGTGGAAATTATTAAACAAAAACGACGTCTCTATCGTTTATTTCTTAGAACAAGAGACGATGCTATTAAAACAGAATAAAATCGATTTTCGGCAACAATACGCCGGGTAACTAACCCTTTCAAAGAAGAAAAGTGGTCCGACGCTTCGTCGAAACTTGACGTCAGAAACAGCAAAGAATTCTGGCGTTAATTCAAAATTCTCTCAGGATCCAGAAAAACTCAATTACTTGCTTTAAAAACTCCAGATAACCAATTTATAATAGAAACTTTAGAAAAAGCAAATTTGTTCAAACAACATCTCGAACATATTTTTCGAATTCCTCAAAATCCACTTCTTGATAATCAAAATTTTATAAACTTAGAACATAACTCAGAAAATATCAGAAACATTAATTTCAAAATCCAATTGAATGGAGGCGATCCACTCATTTCCCCAATAGATCCCGATATCGTGGCGTAAGTCATTCATTCGGGCAAGAACACAGCTCCAGGCGGCGACGGCATATCACGTGCCGTTCTCCGTCATGTCGAAAATCTTCAACCGATGCCTCGAACTATGTTATTTCCCGCATGCGTGGAAAGAGGCCACGACAGTTCTTATTCCAAAACCTTTCAAAGATCTCACATCCCCAGACAATTACAGGCCAATATCTCTTCTGAATGTCGTTGGTAAGGTGTCCGAAAGAATTATCTGCCAGCGACTCAGAAGTTTTGTCGATGCACTTAATATCATCCCAAATACTCAACATGGTTTCATGCCCTTCCGTAGCACTTCCAAACCCCTTTTGAAATTACATACCGATGTAACAAAAGCTTTGAATATTGGTGACTGCGTTCTCGCTACTTTTCTCGATATCAAGAGAGCGTTCGATCAGGTCTGGCATGCCGGCCTGATTCAGAGCCTTCAGGATATCCAAATCCACTCCCATCTCATTAAACTTCTAGTTTCTTATATTTTCGACCTCAGCATCAGAAAAAAGTACAAACATCCTTTTCCGAAACATTTATTCCACGAGCGGGAATTCCGCAAGGATCGATTCTCGCTCCCCTACTTTACCTTATTCATACATACTATATCCCCCATCCCTTAAATATAGATACACAAATTTCGCTTTTTGCAGATGACATGGCGATATAGACCACGGCGAGGACGTCGACACTGTGCAACCGCATAGCACAGGGCCACCTAGACCGGATCAGTACGTGGGCGAGCAAATGGAGAATAACACCTAACCCAAGTAAAACACAACCAATACCTTTTCATCACCGAAATTACACACAAACACGTAAATTCAACAAAAATAACGTCCGAAGGTTATGGGGCGAAAACCTCGTACTGCAGGACGACATTATTTACTTGGGAGTCACATTCAATCAACACCTCCATTGGAAATCCGATCTTCAAAACACACTCAAAAAAGTCCGAAACAGATCTAACATTCTGTATGCTCTAACAGGCAGAATTCGAGAATGTAATCCTCAAACTCTGTTACACACGTACAAAACGTTCTTCAGACCAGTAGTAGCATAAAGATCGTTACTCTATTCGGCTTTACCTCACAGCTGATAAGTCCGACAGTTGGAGAGCTGCGAAAGAGCAATCTGCCGTAGTATTTTCCGTCTAGACAGACATCATCCAGAACACTTAGTACACGAACACGTAAAAATTCCCCCATTTTCGAACACCTTCAAAATATCCAAGCTAGATACGCCCAACGTACATTGCACGGTCCTAACATCGAAGCCCGAGCGATGCTCATGACGCCGTGGCACCGCCGATAAAGAGTCCTCTGCAGAAGGCCGAAGAAAAGGTTTTCTTTCCCTCCTTCCAGAATCCTCCAAGTGCTTCAGGATCCTCCTAACGAAGTCCTCGACCACCTAGAGGACATACCACTCCGATTCCGCTGACCGAAAAAGTGCGCGTAGTGCCGAGAGTGAGTGTTACGTCAATAGTGTGAGTAGTATCGAAAGCGCGAGTAGTGTCGAAAGTGCGCGTAGTGCCGACAGTGCGCGAAAAATCAATCCGTCTCCGAAAAACTGAGTGCGGTTCGGTTAGTGCGCGAAACATCAGCAAATGTATCTATTGTCAGACCATTTTTTTATAAATTATATATAATAAAGTTAAGATCAGTCAGTACATTGCGTGGGTAAAGGTTTTCTGTGGTTACCCTTATCATCTAATGTCAGTTGAAATATATTAACCTTGGACCGAATAGCACATAATTAGCAAAAAAGTCGGCCACAGCCACATTTCCCCCAGAGATAGGAAAATTAGGTTTTTTTTTTAAAATTATGAATGTTAGAAAATTAATAAGTAAAGCCAGGGTTGAAGAAGGTTGTAAAACCTTATAACTTCCCAAAATAAATTATTTAGCTAGAAAACAAGAATCCCTACATTCTCCAGTGAGCAATTGACAGGCTGTAAACAGTTATAGGAAATTCCCAGTCTAACAAGAATAGCCACGTCGCCGTAACCTTCATGACCATTTTGCCGGTTTTTCCTTATTACTTTATATCCTTTAATTTAAAATTTATGACTAGGCTTCAGTTTTGTTTCATGAATTAACATAATATCTATTTTACGGTGTTTTAAAAAATGTAAGAGCTCCTGAGTTTTAATTTTAACCCCATTTGAATTCCACGAGCATATTTCGTAATTAGAGTCCATTATTTTCTAGGTTCATGATAAAATCTGAGAAGATTTGAAATTCTTCTGTTAGATTACTGGCTTTATCTAAATTTGAATTTAACTATGTGAGGGCTGATGAAAATTTATTAATGTTAATATGGTTATTTAACTTTTCAAATTCATTTTTCAGATCATTGAAATTGGGCTCACTGGTTTGCACATTTGGATAGGAACGAGTATTTTGTTCACTCACACTTTGTTTTGGTTTTATTTTCTCCCACTGGTTTACAGCTGGAACTGGAGCTGGGATGTACGTCACAGGACTTGTTAGAGTTTTTGGGTTATTTACCGGTTTTCTTCCTCGAACGGTTTTTTGATATACAGGACATCCGTCGTTATTAGCGGGATGATCCCCGTTGCAGTTTGCACATATTGCTGGTTCTGAGATTGGTTTTGTACAATCTTTCGTTAAATGTTCCTTGGCACACTTTAAGCACACTGGTTTCGCACGGCAATTTGAAGTCGCATGTCCCCATAATTGCCATCGATGGCATTGTATGACCTGTTTCTTATTTACAAGTCTAGTCCGATAGACTTTTGTGTGGTTGATTATGTATACGGCCTTTTGTAAGGATCTGAGCGTTGTTTGATTGTCAGTTATTATATAGTGGATTCTTGGTTCCTTTCATTTGATAAACTTCTTTAGCTGTTATCTTGTATGTTTCCGCAAGTTCTTGGGAAATTACTGTTGTTTCCGGTTTGTTATCTAGACCGTGTAAAACAAATGAGTGAGTATTTTCAGTTTTTAAACTGAAGCTGCGAAATTCTACTTCCTCAGCCTCTGAAGCAATTTTAATTTTTTCAAAAATCATTTTCGTTATCCATGAAAATATTTGTTTTGTCTTTTCCATATTTTATGTGAAATTTACCTTCTGCAATAATCGCGATATTTTTGATAAAATCATTATGATTTTTTAAGTGTCCGTGTAGAACAATCGGTGGCGGTTTTACATTTTTTTGGAGCTTACATTTTGCCTCGGTTTTTCAGCTTCGCTCTCATTTTCATATTCTTCAGTCTGTATCCATATCGTTGACTTCGCGTTCGTTTTAGGAAAGTACTTCGTACTTATTTCTTGTTTGAATTTCGGCAGTTTGTTTACCTTTTTTGGGAATTTTCCTTGTAAAAGGATGTGCAATCTCCTCATTATGTGAATCATGGATTCTAGGCCGTTTGTTATGAATTTGAAATTTCGATGTAATATTTGTAGTCCTATTTACGCTTAACTTAATTCACTACTTATTGTCATTTATAAACTACACTATTCTAGAACTATTTAATAAGAATCACTTTCACACTTTGTTTTTGGGGCAACCACAAACGCTGCAGATTTTAAACGCACCTTATGAACGGTTTATTACCCTTCGCCTCGAACGTCTTACCCTTACGACGGTCACTTTCAGAATGGCTTCAGAGATCCGACGAGATCTGGCATTTTCACCGTGGTATGGCCGTAAACAATAATTTTGGTCAATTCGACGGAAATTGAACAACTGATTCAATTGTAACAACTAATTGGAGGTAGATATAGTTTAAAATCTTTAATACCCAAGGGAAGATAAATAGATGGAAACTTAAAATATTCAATCTATAATACGATGTTTTCAGTTTTATATGAATTTTCGAGGTTTTATAGTCATTCGAAAATATAGAAGCGAGGCGGAGTAAGATCAGAAATAAAAGGGATAAGAGAGCGAAAAGAAAGAGGGAGAAAGAGAAAGATATTATACAGTATTCGCTTGTGTGTCGTCACTTTCGTTATACGTTTTCGTTACGGTCCTATCTCCTCCAAGCCTGCCGTAAGGAACTTCGTTGCCACTTCCGTTATATGTTTTCGTTACGGTTTTAGTCTCTCATATTTTTCAGTTTGATCGCGCAGCGAAATCCCGTTCTCCTCCTAGTCTAATGTAAGGAACTTCGTTTCAAAAATAAAACATTCCTGAAACATTTGCTGATAGGGACGACGACAAACTTCTCAAAGCAAAGGTTCTCTGGCTCAATTTCACTGCTAATTCATGCATTTGGTTAAACCAAGACAAAACCAAGTTTAGGTCCGATTAGAAGCCACTCACATTTTCCGTTCTTCTTAGGGTGAAGATCGTTTTGAGAGTTCTTGGAAGCATGTAGCTTTTCAAGGAAAGCCATTTTTTTAAATATTTTTCATTGTTCACTTTAGGTAAAATATTAGATTGACCGTAGTAAACTTGTATATTTTTCATAATTTGCTTGTCCAGAGTTTCTATAAACGCTGTTAACGTGCTAATGTTAGTGTGCTCTGGAATCACATACGTCACAGTTTCAGACATATTCATGCCAGGAATTATTAGTTCTCGTGACGGAATTCTGTATTGTCGATCTTAACGGTGAATTGTTGGTTTCCAAAATTTTTAGCAGAGGTCGCTATGGGTTGTTATCCGTATAGTAGTCCGACCGCGATTTGTATTGGGGAACAATTGAAAAATTCTTAACTCACTCCGAATATTGAGCCTAGTCCTGGTAGTTCAACGAAAAGTGGAAGTTAATTCGTGTGGTGAAATAATTGAAAATTCATTGGTAGAAGCAAAGAATTAAATGCTGAGAGTGAGTGCATTCAGTTGTTGAGAAGATCAGGAGTGAAGGCTGTAAGTACACTTTAGAAAATTGCAATAATATCTTGTTTACGGGTAAAATAATACTCCAAAGATCAACACATATATTCAGCGAGTAAGGTGACAGTATCAAATAAAAGCCAGTGCCAGCAGATTACAGCGATCTAAAGTAGAACAAGCACAGAGCCGGATTAAGAATAAATAGGAAAGTGTCGGTGCGGCAGGTGAGGTACTCGCGTACGTGTTGGTTGTGGGTGGATTGAGTAGCTTACTAGCCGGGCGCTCGCGAGTCCGTATTCTGTCATACTGCACTAATTGTATGTCAAAATGGCGAACATGGTTGAAATAAAAGGGATGTTCGAATGTATACAAACTAAAATGACATCTATCGAAAACAAGCTGGAAAACATTACGAAAGAAATGATAAAGTTGGAAAAGGAGAACAAGTGTTTGCGACAGCAGATGAAAAAAAAAGGACGATAGAATCGAATTAATGGAGCGTGAAATAAAAAGAAAAAAATCTGATAATACAAGGAATCGAAGATAGGGAGGAAGACAAAGCTGATGATGTCAAAACAACAGTTGAAATGATATTAAAGAAAGAGAATATCAAAATGAATTTAGAGAGCGAGACTAATGAGGTACGTAAGGAATGTTTAAGGCCAATAAAAAAAGATCAATACTCATCACATTTTTAAAGTTTTAAAAGAAGATGGAAGTTATCAAAATGGTAAAGAATCTGAAGGGCACAAATGTATGGATAAATGATGATTTTTCAAAGAAAGTCAAGGAGGATAGAAAACGGCTGATACATCAATTGAAGATAGCAAGGGAGATGGAATAAAGGCTTTTCTCAAATACGACAAATTAATTGTGGATGGAGAGGTTTATGACAGTCACAGCTTTGAAGAAGGGGATGAAGGCGAGGAAGAAGCATAAAATAAAAGCAAAAGAATAGTAGCTAACAGATCACCAGAAACAGGAAGCGAATGGGAACAAGCAAGGAAATTAGCAAGAACAAGGCAAAAAACTACTAAAAGAGGAAATAGTAGAAAGTGTAAAAGAGTACAAGATTGTAAATGAACAGGAAAATAGGCATAGACATATAAAAAAATAGGTTTAGTATTAACAATAATAAGAATTGTACATTAGATAGTAATATTAGTTATAGTGAGGTTGTAAGGGGAAGGGACAGGAAATGCATTTGTAATGTCAGTAAAGAGAGTAGGGTTGTTAGGCATAAAAGGGGTGGTGCTGATGGTAGTGGTAGTAAGGGAAACTATGGAAACACAAATATAACGAAAATAAACAATAAAAAAATTGTGAAAATAAAAACAAAAACAACAAGTATAATGGAAAGGATAAGGATAACAGTAGACTTAGAAATACCAAACGGAAAAAAAGAAATGAAAGAAAAGTATGAACTTGGAATGTCAGAACCATGTTGCTGCCTGGCAAAATAATGGAGATTGGAGACGAACTGAGAAAGTGCAAAATAGATATAGCTGTATTGCAGGAGATAATATGGAAAGGTCAAGGGATGGTAGAAAAAGATGACTTTAATTTTTATTATTCAGAGGATAAAAATCAAGGACATTATGGAGTAGGTTTTATAATAAGGGGTAATTTACGAAATGATATATTGGAGTTCAGACCAATGAGTGAACGAGTGGCATATCTGTGGATACAAGCAAATCCGATGAATACAACGATAATAAATTTATATGCACCAACCGAAAGTGCAAACAAGGATGAGAAGGATAATATATATGAAAAAATCGAAGTAATAGAAAGAATCGAAGTAATAGAAAGGACACAATTTTGTTGATTGACGATTTTAATGCACAAATAGGGAAAGAGGAATACTTGGGAAGAGTGGCAGGAAAACACACAGTTCATGAGAAAACAAACAACAATGGGCAACGTCTATGCAATTTGGCGGAAAGGTAAGATATGATAATAAGTAGCACCATATTCGCCCATTCAAGAAAGCACAAGATAACATGGGAATCGCCAGATCACAGAAACGGCACACAAATAGATCACGTGCTTATTAATAGAAGAAAGCAGTCGTCGGTGAAAGATGAACGAACATACAGAAGTGCAAATGCCGACTCGGATCACTACATGGTAACGGTGTGACGGTAAAATTTTCCGGAGTCTATTATAGTTAGCAATTTTCGTGTCCTTGTAAGTAAATAAACCCTTACACATTCGGTGAAACGTCCTCGAGAATTTGATGGCACATTGTGAGAAAGATATTGCATCTGGCAAATTCAATCATTTGCCGTTCACCTTTGCTTGTGAACACTTCACAGTTAGTGAGATTAGATACTAGCAGTAGTTTCTCAAAGGAAAGAGAAATAATTTCTTGGCCCAAAGAAGCAGAAAACTCTTTCATCAAAATAAAAAATGCTTTGGTCTCAGGACCAGTTCTTTGTAGTCCAGATTATTCAAAAGAGTTTACAATAGAATGTGATGTTTCTAATGTGGGATTGGGCATAGTTTTGACTCAAACTATTGATGATCAAGAACGTGTTATAGCTTTTAGAAGTCGTTGTCTGACAAAATCGGAAATGAATAGGTATGCCACGGAGAGAGATATTAGAAATTCTCTTTGGTATAGAAAAATTCCGACCATATATTGGGAGAACCTATTACTTCATTATTAGTGACCATATGGCTCTTAAGTGGTTGAAGAACATGAAAGAACCTATGGGTAAATTAGCAAGATGGTCTCTTAAGCTTCAATCTTATAATTTCACCTTAATCCATCGTAAAGGAAAGCATAATATTGTTCCTGACGCAATTTCTCGAATTCCTTCGTTGGAAGTCAATGTTCTTGGCGATTCTCATGGAGAAGATATTTGGTATACTAAACTCCAAGAAAAGATTCGAGAATTTCCTGATCGATACCGTCAGTGAAAGATGGAAAACGGACAAACTTATAAATTCATCTCGCAAAAGCATCCACTGCCAAATGGTGTAAATTGGAGGTTATTAATCCCTAAACCGCAAAGCAAAGACTTAATTCGCTCTTTCCATTGTCCATCGACAGCGTCTCATTTTGGATTTCGAAAAACCTTGTATAGAATACAAGAGTTGTACTAGTGGCAGAAAATGAGGTCAGATATCAAAAAACTAATTCGTTCTTGCTCGGTGTGCGGGGAACAATAATTGTCCAATTTTGAAAGATTAGGGCTTATGGGACGAGAAAAATCAATTCAGTTTCCATGGCAATGTATAGCTGTCGATTTAATGGGACCGTTTCCACGTTTCTCTTCAGGGAATCAATACCTTTTGGTTATTTCGGATTGGTTTAAGAAATATACTTTGTTGTGTGCTCTTAGGCAAGCAATTGCATCTTCTATCGTGAAATTTATAGAATATAATGTATTTCTAGTATTTGGGGTACCGAATTTTGTAATAGTAGATAATGGCACTCAATTTGCGGGCAGTGTATTCAAATCTCTTTGTGGAAAGTATCATATTCAGAAAATATGGTATAACGCACGTTATCATGCACAAGCAAATTTTGTTTAACGCACAAATAAAACGGTTGGTACTGCAATCCGATGTTATATTGACCGTCATTCATCCTGGGACGAAGAACTTCCTAAAATACAATGTGCGATCAACACCGCTGTACATGAAGTGACGAATTACACTCCGGCATATCTTAATTTCGGGAGATATGTTCCTCTGGACGGAAATTATTACGCACATGTAGAAACGACGGAAAGAACGGAGATGTTAGCCGCTTATAGGAAAATATATGCTTCGAAGATAGAAGGATTGCAAGAAGTTTTCCGTGAAGTGAAAGAGAATCTTCATGCCGCTTATTTGAAAAATTCCCGTACCTATAATCTTCGGTGAAAAGATTATAATTTTAACTTAGGTGACAAAGTTTGGAGGAGAAATAAAGTACTGTCTGATGCCACAAAGCAATTCAGTTCAAAGTTAGCTCCCAAATACATATTATCGATAATTGTCGAAAAAATGGGTAAATTTATTTATTCTCTCAAAAATATTGATGGTTCAAATGCAGGGAGATATCATATTAAGGATCTAAAAGTCTACTTCGGATCGAATTTCGATGTATCCGTAGATAATAACCACATGCGCGCATTTTATATTTATTTTCACATACACGGCTCAACAATAACGTTGTTCATTTATCAATTAGTTATTAGGTAATATAGTTCCTAAGATAGTTTATATTTAATTGATAGGATAGTTTTAGTAATCTACGAAGCGGTTGGGTCCTGGTAAAAAAAAAAGTTCCTATAGACACTCCCGATCGAGACTTTTCTCAATTTAGTGTATTTCGTGCTGATCTGTGACTTTCAATTTTGACTTCCATAAGGACGTATGGTACGCGTAGATACCGCAAAGGAACATAAGGTTATAGCATCAAAAAAAAAAATGTATGTATATATATATATATATATATATATATATATATATATATATATATATATATATATATATATATATATATATATATATATATATATGTATATATATATATATATATATATATATATATACATATATATATATATATATATATATATATATATATATATATATATATATATATATATATATATATATATATATATATATATTTATATATATTATATATAATATATATATATATATATATATATATATAGATATATATATATAAAATGAAGTGAACTAGGACATTTATTTGAAACTAATCAAACAAACCTCCTAGCGGAGCTGGTTATACGAGTTCACGAAACATCGAAATGCCTCCATATACCTTAGGATGGTGTATGTTAGAAACATTAAGTTGTTTATCACAATCAATGGAAATGATGTCATTTCCATTGATTGTGATAAACAACTTAATGTTTCTAACATACACCATCCTAAGGTATATGGAGGCATTTCGATGTTTCGTGAACTCGTATAACCAGATCCGCTAGGAGGTTTGTTTGATTAGTTTCTATTAAATGTCCTAGTTCACTTCATTTCATTGCCACGAACGTGTATCGTGAACACGAAGAATTTTTTTTTTTATATATATATATATATATATATATATATATATATATATATATATATATATATATATATATATATAAATATATATGTTTTTGATATGACATGAAAAAAAAATTTCAAAAATTCAATTTTTTTTTTGCTAGGAAGGTGTAGGTATAGTGTGACGGTGAAATTTTCTGAGTCTATTATAGTTAGCAATTTTCGTGTCTTTGTAAGTAAATAAACCCTTACACATTCGGTGAAACGTCCTTGAGAATTTGATAGCACATTGAGAGAAAGATATTGCATCTGGCAAATTCAATCATTTGCCGTTTACCTTTGCTTGTGAACACTTCATAGTTGTTTTGCATTTTTTAGTTTTCTGATTGTGGATGTGCCATACTATGTAAGTAAATGCAAGTACATAAGTTTTCTGGCCACGCAATGATGCAAGAAATACTATTCTTTCAGTGAAGCTATAATTCAATAGAGGATAGTCGAACATCCACTTCAGTTTGTACTTCAGTTGGAACTTCATTTTGTACTTCAGATTTTTTCCATTTCAACCTTCACTTTGGTTTCAACTCAAAAATTTGATTGGACAGTCAACAGCTTGCCAATTGATAAGAGGTTGCCTTTTTGCCATAATTTTTCTTAAACTTACTTAAAGTCGAGGTAAGTCGATTTATTCCTTCAATTTGACGCTGAATGCAGAAGCCTACGTTGCCAAGTGTATTCGCATTCCTGTTATCTTAGGACCACTTGAAAAATCTTAGTTGCCTCATCCCGAAGGAAGTGGGAAACTTAATTCAAAAATAATATTTTTTGTGTATATCAACTTTCAAAAAATAGAAATTATCTTTGTTAGTAATTGAATTATACCATGTGAGGGGAACGTAACGCTACGCTTCCGTGATTAATTATTTTACTTATTCTACTGTTAACTATTACGATTATTATTCTTTCCTTCCTTAACTAGCTACTCATAATTTTATCCTGTATTCACCTTCTTCGAAGTTCTATATTATAAGTCTAAGATTTCGACTTGTTTCATTTGTTCGTATTTTTATGAACTTACTAAAAACTATTTCTCATTTCTCATTACTTGAATGCCATTATAAAAATGACGTGGCGCCCTAAGGTCTCACCACCCAGTGCCTCCGACGAAAAGCAAGCCAACGGCCCCTTTTTAGGGTATAACGGCCACAATCAAGCAAAAACTATATTAAATCTATAAAAAAAACCCTAACAAAATGGGACATGGAAAAGCTCAAACATTAAAAAATAAGAAATTAATAGGAGAAGCAAGTGGAGAAAACGTTATTGGAATGTGAAAAAACGAATAATGTTGAGTTGGAATGGTCTAACATTGAAAAATTTATACTGAGCTCAGCGGCAAGTCAGTAAGGGAAAGAAAATAACGGAAGAAAATAAGAATGGTATAATGAAAAATGTCGAGAAATGGTCAAAGCAAAGGGAGAGACCAGGAGGAAATGGATCAGCACTAATAACTCAGAAGACAGAGAAAGATATGAGAAAATGAGAAAAAACTGTAACAAAGCGATAGGACAGGTTGAAAGAGGACGGACAACAAAATGAGAAACATAGAAAATGAAAGAAATAGTAGAAACACAAAGGTCTTCTATAAGAAAATAAATGAACAAAATAAAACATATAAAGGCAAAGGAAGAGGAATAAGAAAAAAAACGATGAAGTGATACAAGAAGAAACGCAATATAAAATTATCTAGAAAGAATATTCCGAAGAACTGTTAACAGAAGCAGCTAAAGATAAAGCAATAGAGAAAGAAAAGAAAGAAGAAAGGGAGAGGAACGCAACAGAAGAACCAACAAAAAGTGAAGTAATAGGAATCATTAAAAAAGGTAAGAACGGGAAAGCACCAGGAAAAGACGAGATAAATATTGAATTGATAAATTACAGTGGAGAAATACTTCACGAAAGACTTTACCAGGAAAATATGGAGAGAAGAGAGAATATTTGAGGAATGGGAAGGAATGGGTACAAATTGTAACAATTCATAAGAAAAAAAAACCAACAGGAGTACAAGAACTATAGAGGTATAACTCTTTTGAATGTGGCATATAAAATATTGTCAGCAATAATACAGAGGCGTTTAGCTAGAAGATCTGAAGGCATAATATGTCAATACCAATGCGGTTTGATACAAGGCAAGTCCACAACCGATGCCCTTCATATAATTAAGCAAATAATGAAAAAAGCCTATGAATATAAAAGTGAAATAGAAATGCTATTTATATACTTCCAACAAAGCATTCGATTCAGTCTAAAGGAGTAATTGATGGAAGGACTGAAAAAGCAGGGGATAGGACCTAAGTAAAGAAGATTAATTTCATACATTACATAAAGTGAACAAGGAAAATTCTTTAATAATTTAAGAAATTGTCAAACAACTTTCTAAGGAAGCTGGTTATACGTATTCCGTAACGCAAAATCTGCATTCACAATCGAACGGAGAATTATAGAAATTGTCAAGTTCCTCCGACTTCAAGTCTGCATGCAGCTGTTTCGATCTTATTAGATCTCATCAGTGCAGCTTATTTGACCCGGAGTGAATTAACAAATTTCTAATTGTTTCCCAATACAAATCGTGGTCAGTAACACTGTCTGGATAACAATCTAGAGCGCATCCCACCAAAGATATTGGGAAACAACAATTCAACGCTTAGACTGTGAATGCAGAAATTCGTCGCTTAAACACGTACCTCCTGATATGAAGATATCTACTCTTCAATAGTGGTGTGTATGACTTGACAGCTTCTATAATTCACCGTTCCATTGTGAATGCAGATTTTGCGTTGCGGAATACGTATAACCAGGTTCCTTGGAAAGTTGTTTGATAATTTTTTAAATTATTAAAGAATTTTCCTTGTTCATTTTATGTAATGTATGAAGTTGACCATGGTCAACAAGTATGTTTTTCATGATTTGATTGTTGTATTTTGCGTATTACGCTGCTAGAATATTCGGAGTGTGCTCTCGTGAGTATATCCAAAGGTTTTAAATCACTATGTTAGTGTGCCTTGGAATCATATGCACCACTGTTGTATAGTAGATATCTTCATATCAGGAGATACGTGTTTAAGCGACGAATTTCTGCATTTTCAGTCTAAGGGGTGAATTGTTGTTTCCCAATATCTTTGGTGGGATGGCGCTCTGGATTGTTATCCAGAAAGTGTTACTGACCACGATTTGTATTGGGGAACAATTAGAAATTTGTTAATTCACTCCGGGTCAAATGAGCTGCACTGATGAGATCTAATAAGATCGAAACAGCTGTATGCAGGTTTTGAGTCGGGTTGACTTGACAATTTCTATAATTCACCGTTCGATTGTGAATGCAGATTTTGCGTTGCGGCATTCGTATAACCAGCTTCCTTGGAAAGTTGTTCGATAATTTTTTAAATTATTAAAGAATTTTCCTTTTTCGCTTTATTTAATGTATGAAATTGACCATGGTCAACAGGTATGTTTTTCATGATTTGAAGATAAATTTCAATGACTATGAACCAGTCAAAAGCGAGTATACTTACAAGTAAAGGAGAAACTGAAGACTTTATAGTTAATAGAGGGGTAAGACAAGGCGATGGCCTCTCAACAACATTGTTCAATTAAGCCCTAGAGTATGTTATGAGAAACGTAAATAAGCGGAATTTAAGAACGAGCGGAGGTCAAATGGTCGCGTATATTCGGAATAATGAAACAAATGCTATTAGAAATAACAACAGAAGGTGAGAAGCAGTGTGAAAACAAAATTATAAAAATGGTGAATACGAATTCGAGGAAGTCGAAAAGATCAAATATCTGGGGGTTACGATCAGCAGTAAAGGAGAGCGAAGATCAGAAATAGAAGAAAAATGATGGCAATTAATAGGGCGTTCCATGCCAATAAGAAACTATTGAAGAGTAAATTATTAACAAGGGCCACTAAACGCAAAATTTATAACACAATGATAAAACCGGTTGTGATATATTGCGCTGAAACGATGACAATGACAAGAAGAGAAGAGGAGGAATTGAGATTAGTGGAACGAAGAATAATGAGAACAATCCTAGGACTAATGAACGTTGATGACAATGAATATAGGCAATGGATGAACTATGAAATACTGAGAGAAATGAATGGCGAAGATATAGTGAAACGAATAAAGAAGCGAAGGATAGAGTGGCTCGGCTATGTATGGAGAAGAGGAAAGGATGCAATGGTCTGCTCAGTGCTGCAGTGGGAACCAGGAGGTTGGAGAAGGCGAGGAAGACCCAGATCTAAGTGGCTGAAGGGAGTGGAGGAGGATTAAAGAACGACAGGTGTCGCTCGATGGTAGCAAAAAGCTAAGGACAGGGCCCTATGGAGGAAAATAAGCGAGAAACTATAGGAATGATGGAGATTTATCCACTCAAGAAAACGGATCTAGTAGGCCCAAGACATCTAGCCAGTTTCCAAAACTTCAAATTAAGTTTCTGAAATATCGATCGATGCAGTTTCTGGTGGTTCACCCTGTATATATATATATATATATATATATATATATATATATATATATATATATATATATATATATATATATATATATATATATATATATATATATATATATATATATATATATATATATATATATATATATATATATCTATATATATATATATATATGTATATATATATCTATATATATATATATATATATATATATATATATATATATATATATATATATATATATATATATATATATACAGGGCTTTCATTTAAAAACTTGCCACCCACGTTATCTGCGTGTAGAGAAAGGTTTGTGAAAACCCCTCCGCCCCTTTAACCCCCTACACAAAATTTTAACGGATATAAGGGGTCGACTGACACATCATTTTAAAGGGCTTTTCTATCTCTACATTTTGCCATCCTACTTTCTGAATTTGACCTCACCGTTGCAGAATAACACCCATTTCAATGTTCACGAATGTATTTTTATCACTAAAGACACCTGCTTGATAACCTACTTTTTTATGACATTCCAAAACTAATTTGATTGTCACTTTTTAGGACAAGTACTAGTTGCCGGTTGCTTCTCAGTATCACTTTCACTGTCATGGAAGTCAGAAAAAAGTTATGAAATGCAAGTACTTTGTCAGCTACAATATCCCTAGGACATTGATATTAAACGAAATAATTTCATAACGAACGTGCTTAAAATTTTTTTTAACAGTTCTAACATTCAATTAAATATTGCAAATTCTCAAGCACGTTCGTTATAAAATTAACCCGTCCATAATCAATGTCAATTTGCGTGTTGCTGGCATTATTCACTATAACACACACAAATAGACCAAATTGTTGTACCAAGTGATGCAAAACGGTATAACGATTTTAGTATTTTACCAACCTTTATCTAACAATTTTGAAACACCTATATATTTCTTATATAAATTAAAATATATCGTACAAAATTTTGCATGCACTACGTTGTGATACATAACATAAGCATAATGAAGTATCAAAATGACACCACGCTTCTCGTGAATGACTTGCTCATGTGTGGAAGAATATCATCTGTCATTCAACAACAAAAATAATTTCGTTCTGTCTGAATTACGGTTGAATTATTTGGATACGAATACTCGATTCTCTCTGGTAACGCGCCGAAGATGAAACATCTGGTAGGAGGGTGAAAATTTGGGGTTATAAGTATTTTTTGGTGCCAAATTTTGAAAAATAAAACAAAAAATATTGTCAAAATATTTTTTTGGAAAAGAAAACCCTAATCACCTAGCGGTATAAAATTTACTTACGACCTATTATCGTAGGTACCTACTAAATATACATACAAAATTTCATAATAATCGGTCTATCCGTTTCGGAGGAGTTCGACCACAAACACCATGTGTGGTGCATGTAGACCAGTAGGTCAGTGTCAAAGACGTTAAGAGTGTTGTTGTTGTTGTTGATATTAGATTGTAAACATACTGAAAGTGCTTAGCTAGCCAAGGTTGGAACGATGATGTTATGCATAGACTTGTATATAAACAGGTGCATAACATAATATCGGAAGTTCTCATATAGATCAGTAGACTTAGACACTCATCACGCTGCCCGAGGGTTTAGCGAGAGTTCTAGAGTCTACTATAAATAAAGACTAACACATGAACCTGTGTATTATTTCGTAACCAGGACCAGTCATTACATGGCGATCCTGCCAGTTGTATTATTGTGATTGGAAAAAAAGAAAGTAAGTGAATAAAATGGGAAGAAGAAGAAATGATCATCGCCCATAAAAAGGCTGGTTGCTTCGCAGTTCCGGAGATGACGACCCAGGCCATCACGAGGACCGAAGGAATGGGTATACTGGCTGTGAACGAGTTCCGCAGGCAGAGTGGAAGTCACAAACCGCGATGTTGCAGGAAGTTGAGGTAGGATCTACCCTATGTATAAATGGTAGAGACAAACGAGTTATGGAAGTATAAATATGTGTGTGAATATGGAGTGGAATTGACATTGTTTTTTGTAGAAATGTAGAAAAAAGAGACATTTATTTTTTTTAAGAATTAATTTTTTATTATTATTTATTACCTTCGTGCATTTTTTCTACGTTAAGTTTAAGTTAAATTGAGGCGTGACCTAATTATTTTATTATTATTTTTTATCACTATAAATTCTTTTATTATTTTTTATCATTATTAATTTTATTATTAGATTTAATTTTATTATGGGTTTCCGTCTTTCATGCAATATCCGTAATTTAATTTCAATTGGGAAAATATTTTATTATTGATATTTAAAATCAATTATTGGGAATAATAACTATTATATTTTTTAACTATTCTTATTTGAGATTGAGGGAAATTTTTTTTGGTTAAGATTTATAGTGTGCACTAAGATAGATAATAAATCACTCCCTTCAGTTGAATTAAAATGAAGATGGATTGTATAACTTTGATATTATGATAACATATTTTGATGACATTGACCTACGTTGACTCACTTTCGAATTACTATTGTGTATATGAATAAATGGTTGATTTATTGAATGGATTTGGAGTCTTGCGATCAAATAAGATTTATGAAGAATGTAATAAATATGTCAAATATTTCAAGTATACAAATGTTTTTATTATTATTTTGAATATTTTGCTTTCATGCATTATTTTTAGTTAAATCTTACTGAGACCTACTTAAAATTTTTTTAGTATTTTTTGTTTTTTGATTAATTAAATAATTTAGATCTTGTAATCAATTTTTTTCCTCTAAAATGGAATTGCTGATATTATGCATCACAAGCGTTAATTATAAAAGTCATAGAATTTCTTTAAGAAATTGTAAACTGTTGCTCACTTGATGATATGCAAATAAGAAAATTATAACTTATTACTCGATGAAGCTTGAATATTTGAAGTTGTCAAAAGGGACGAAAATACATGAAATTTAAAACTCATAATAATTGTTCTTTAACAATGTTTAAACTCTGAGCTCATTATCAAATGTAGGTACTGCTAAGACTGATTATAGTTTCAAAAATAGTGTGGTATAGATAATGCACAATTATTTAATGGTTAAAAGGAGAGAGCAATTAATAATAGTGCGTATAGAACGCTCAGGGGATGGATTATGCCCCCTGCTAATGAATTATGTTTTCATAAATAATGAATTTTTACTGTAATTACGAGATGAAATCGTTAGTAAAATGAGATGAAACATATATATTTTTTGTATGGTATATATAGATAGAGACCAATTCTTAGTTAAGATGGATATGATAATGAAAAACGAAGAATAATGGGAGAAAAGGAGAAAGGAGGTCAAAGAGAAAATGAAAAGTTATAAATTGAAAGAAGAATCATATCGAGAGAAATGCCTAGACATTCTAGAGAGAAAGTTCAAAGGATTGGCTCAACAAATGGAAATAGAAGAAAAATGGGAATTCTTTAAAGATAGTAGCCTACAAGCAGCCAAAGACAGCTGCGGAGTATCAAAAATATCGAATATAATAACAAAGAAAACTGAATGGTGGACAAACAAATTAAAACTTAAAATAAAGGATAAATAGAAGAAATATTTGGACACAAAAAAAAGAAGATTATGAGGAATATAAAGGAAAAAGACAAGAAGTAAAAGAGGAAGTCCAGAAAGCCAAACTAGAATCATGGACAAAATTTGAAGAAAAGATGACAAGAAACCATGGAGAGAATCAGAAACTATTTTACGGGGCAATAAAGCAAATGAAAAAGAAATAAAGAATATAATATGATGAACATAAAAGACAAAGAAGGAAACATAATAACGGAAGAAGTAGAAATCATGGAGAGATGGAGACAGCACTTCGAAGAACTGACAACACAAACAGATAAAATAAGAGAACGAGAAGTATTCTGAACGAGAAGTATTCTTGAATGGAATATAGGAATCATACTACCGATACACAAAAAGGGAGATAAGAGAAACTGCAACAACTATAGAGGAATAACGTTGACTAGTGTTCCGGGTAAGATTCTAGCCATGATAATAGAAAAAATAATGAGAGATAAAATCGGAGAAACAATAGATGTCAGCCAATATGGATTTAGGAAGGAGAGGAGTACCTAAGATGCAATATTTATTCTAAGGCAAATCGGTGAAAAACTAATAAGCACAAAAAAGGACACACATGTATGCCTTATAGACCTTGAAAAGGCATTCGACCGAGTGAGAAAAGAAGACATATGGATAGTATTAGAGAAAATAGGAATTAATAAAAGAATAATAAAGATAATAAAGACAATGTACAAAGATAACAAGAACATAGTAAGAACGAATAATGGAGAATCGAGGGAGTTTGAGACTATGATAGGGGTAAAGCAGGGATGTGTCCTCAGTCCGCTACTATTCGCACTGATTCTTGATGAAGCCATGAAAGAAGCAAGAAAAAATATGAGACCACTGAAACTGGGATACTGGAAAATGGAACAAACACAGGTGACAGAATTGATGTTCTCAGATGACATGGCAATATTGGCGGAGACAGAAAAGAATCTACAGCATAGCATCGAAGTACTAGATAGGGAACTATTCCGAATAGACATGAAAATATACATAGAAAAAACGAAAAGCATGGTTATAGCCGGAGAAAACAAGAGGCACAAAATCGAACTACATCGAAAACAGATTGAACAGGTGGAAAGCTTCAAATATTTGGGAGCAATAATTGAAAGAAACGGGAAAATAGACAATGAAATAAATGAGAGGTTGGGAAAGACAGGAAAGCTATTCAATATGATGAAGAAAACATTCTTTGGTAGAAGAGAAATAGCAAAAGAGATAAAAGTAGAAATAGTTTAAAAAAGTTATAAGACCGACGCTTATGTACAGTAGCGAAACATGGACCATGACAGGAATAGTGTTGCGACGATCTACAGCTATCCATTAGCTATGTTATTTAGAATTTTGGAAGCTGCCAAGAGTAAATCATCATTGATCGGCATTGGCGCGAGACGAAATGTTGAGGATTTTAGAAGCTATCTGTAGAGAAGAATGGAATTAAAAGGCTCTCAATTATTAGAAAGGCTTATTAGGACCCTAGTTATTATTATTGTGGATATATATTTATATATTGATTTATGGTTAGTATTGTGGTTATGTATAGATGGGTTTATATTAATTGATAAATGAGACAAATGAAAGAGTCCACAAATTGAAGTAAAAGTGATTTATATCGAGTACTATGACTGAAATGAAATAATTATTAATATATCAAAAATATGGCGTATCATCACGAGAGTATAGGGACGTTAGACAGCGCGTATAGAGAATGTACTTAAAATAAATTGTTTTAAAATTGTTATTGTAATTATACTTCCAGCACACTTCCAGGAATGGATATGGTAATTAAACCATTCCTATGAAATTGAAAAGAAAAAAATGTTTTATTATAAATTTAGATGAAACAGAATTTTCTCGAATAAGCTCAATAAAATTCTTTCAATTACCCCCGGAGGTGTGGTGCATGTAGACCAGTAGATCAGTGTCAAAGACGTTAAAAGTGTTGTTGTATTTGATATTAGATTGTAAACATACTGAAAGTGCTTAGCTAGCCAAGGTTGGAACGATGATGTTATGCATAGACTTGTATATAAACAGGTGCATAACATAATATCGGGAGTTCTCATATAGAACAGATAGACTTAGACACTTATCACGCTGCCGGAGGGTTTAGCGAAAGTCTACTATAAATAAAGACTAAGTACAAGATGAGCCAGTGTATTATTTCGTAACCAGGATCAGTCATTACACATGACACGAGATTCTAATATGTATAGATATACGTAAAGATAATAAATACGTTGGGAAATTAATTTTGAAGATTGATGATTAATCAAATCAACCCTCCAACGCAGCTAGTTTCATGATATCTGACGTCATCGCAATCCTATTCATCCTTCAAAGGATAATGCTAGGACATTCGACACCGGCACCACACACGATGGAAACACTAGGCAGTCTGTTATCAGTTGTGTCCAACGACCGAGTGGCAACTTCCTCGAATTCACATAACCACCTAATTGTGAGCAGCACTAGGACATCACAGCGGCGTCTATAGGAAACCTAGAGGTCACTCTAGGACAAACAGAAACCACAAACGTCTAAAACTTATCATGTATATATATATATATATATATATATATATATATATATATATATATATATATATATATATATATATATATATATATATATATATATATATATATATATATATATATATATATATATATATATATATATAATCTCTAGATAATTGTCAGCAATAGCAGGCTGGTTGAATCTAAGATAACTCGATTTTATTAAAAAGTTGACGTTTCACTACGACATTCGTAGTTTTTCAAAACTTTTGAATAAAATCGAGTTTTTTGAGATTCAACCAGCCTGTTATTGCTAATAATTATCAAGAGATTAAAAATAGATCACAGGCAACAACAATTCGAATAAATATATATATATATATATATATATATATATATATATATATATATATATATATATATATATATATATAATATATATATATATATATATATATATATATATATATATATATATATATATATATATATATATATACATGTACACATACATATAATTATATAAATATATATGTAGGTATATTTGAATTAGTCTTGCCTGCGTTGTAGCGTTACTTATTGTCATTTTTTTTCATGGTTTTCTCGAAACTTCTGAAATTATATGGCAATGAAGTTGCAAATGTTGCAAGAGGGGAATATCAGATAATCAGTAGAACTTGTTAATTTAATAGGAAAATGTGGAAGAATTCTCGGAAAAATTGATTAGTCTACGTTGGCTAAATTCATTCTGAATCTTTGAAAATCAAGAGAATATAACTAAGACATTTCATAAGTCAAATATAAACACACATAACATACTCACGTATATTATTCTCATTCCAACTGTAGAAAGCATTCACCACTGTTGGAAATACTTTATCTTTCCAGTCATTTTTATTATAGGGCTCATGATATTGCTTTAGATATTCACTTCTATGCCAAAGCGTCGCGACAAGAGCTGTTTTCAGCATACTATCTTCTTGTATTACAAACTAAGGAATATATCAATGTATCATTTTAATTTATTGAGTTCACGTCACTCACCCCTTCATAATATTTTTTTATTTTATCATCATCCAAGAGTTCATCGGGGTAACCTACATACGAGTCCATTAGCTCGGCTTTCTGAATGGCTCTCTTCTTAGTTTTATGATCCATCCAGGAATTTTTTTTTAAACTCTCAATAAAAGTTGTTTTTATATCAGTTATCATTTCGTGTAATAGATGTTTTGAATTTCTTTTCATATAAGCTCGGACATACATAGATGATCGTGCAAGGTAAAGGCTGAAAAAATTAAAATTAATAAATACTTCAGCTTTAATATTGATATAAACAAATGTTTACAGCAATATTAACAGATTACTTGTTTCCGTCATATGAGTACCTCAAAATATTTTTCTACTAAGAAATTCAATATATTTATATATTGTTTTTGCTTACTAATACCTATAAAATAGACAGTACGTCTCGTTATATTTTTTAAAATTTGATGCATATTTATATGATTGCAGCACATTTTTCTATATGCTTGTATATTCATTTTGTCCGCTTTGACGCCTGAGTAATTTGCAGAATATTTAATATGATGGAGCGCTCTGAGTTCCTCTGAGTATAGAATTCAAGAAAACAAAACTATAAATTGCGAAATGGTTATATTCAACAAACATAACAGAAATATTATACAGTATGTCCCAGCGGAATCGAAACAGAGCAATTTCAAGGCATCTTGTATTGAAAGCAAAAAAACACAAAAGGCGTGAAGTTTGTTTTCGAGAGGAAAATAATCTGCGAATATATTTCAACTCCCAAGTTGAAACCTCTAACATCTGACATTCACCCTTCAAAACTTGAATGGAATGAGGGATCCAGTGGTACCTCATTTCAAAGTTTATTGAAGCATTTTAATATCTTCTTAAACCACTATTTCGATAAATATTCAAAATGGGCACCACCTGCTTTCATGCGATAATACAGGTTCTTACTAAAGCGTTATAGAACATTTTGTAACATTTGAGGTGCTATGAGTACGACCTCTTCTACAATTCTTTAATGTAAGCCTCCTACTGTCTCTGGTTGAGTAGCTTAAATTCTCGTCTTAAGTTGATCCTTCAACAAAAATTCGGGGTTCACAAATCGGGTGACCTAACTGGTGATTCTATAAAGGTTTCCACTGCAACACTTAATTCCGTTTGTTTTTAAAGGCTGGCGTGGGGTTTGAACTTGAGGGTGGAAAATTTTCGAAGATTATTACCCCCATGAAACCAAACTTCGTATTTTTCACGAAAATAATACACTATTGTACTGTATCAAAATTCAACAGTGAAGTATGAGAAATGTTTTTATATCCATTTCAGACCTCATGGACCATGATCTCAGAAATTTTTTGGGTGTCTGAAATATACGTGTATATATATATATATATATATATATATATATATATATATATATATATATATATATATATATATATATATATATATATATATATATATATATATATATATATTTGAATTCTTGATTTTTACCTGTTTATCGTATTCATTCCAAGAGATATCATTTATTGGTATAACAGGTTTATTTCAAACATTACATTTTAAAATTAAAAATCATCAACAATATTGTGACAACTACCGACGAACATTCTGCTGATGAAGATGGAAACTCCATTGAAACGTCCAATGAATTTTAATTTTAAAATGTAATGTTTGAAATAAACCTGTTATACCAATAAATGATACCTCTTGAAATATATATATATATATATATATATATATATATATATATATATATATATATATATATATATATATATATATATATTATATATATATATATATTATATATATATATATATATATATATATATATATATATATATATATATATATATATATATATATATATATATATATATATATATATATATATATTATATATATATATATATATATATATATATATATATATATATATATATATATATATATATATATATATATATATATATATATATATATATATATATATATATAGATATATATATTCACAGGTACATTTTCATATCAACAGCATATACCATCAGACCAAATAAGCTGAAATTTCGTATCTAGGCTGTATATGGATTCTTAAATCAAAATTTGGATATTTCAGTCTTAATTTTAGCAACAAAGTTTGGGAAAATCAGTGGTGGGGAGGTTAATTTTCCAAACCAGTGGCATCTCCACAGCTCATCTAGATTGGGTAGGAACGTTAACATTTCTTAGGTGAATTGAGTTGAAGTTGACGAAGTGTATAGATTTCGTGTATGTTCGTTGGTTTTGAGGTTTTTCGCAACTGCATAGCTTCTGCTGTTTGAGTTATAGGGTGAAAAATGTGCATCAATTGATTTATTTCATCCCTGCAATTTTTATGTTGGAATTTGAATAGTTTTTAAAGATTTTTGAGTATAGCTATTCCAAATCCAATTGAAAGACTAAAAATTCATTCGTTAAATTGACTGATGTTAGGAAGGTATCATTTGTAGATTTCGAATATTCACCGCAGCAATTTTTATCTAAAATTTCATTCACGGTTACAGGTATTCAAGCTTTGTGCGTCTCTTCAGGTGCTCCAAATTAACTTAAGGGGTTAAAAATTGTATGTGAAAAAAGAATAAAATGAAGGAAACATACGACCTTAGTATGGAGCTATGCTGCTCATATGGTTCTTTGTTTTCATTTTGAAGTAAGAAAAAAAAATGAAGAAAAATTTACGTCTTTGGCCGCTTTTTGCATACAAGCCCAGAAATGCCTATAAATTACCTTGTTTTCTTTTCCCATAGGACACACTGTATACATAACATGAACATTAGCATATTTTGATAATATTTGGAAGCTAGTGAATATAGCGGTATATTATTAAACTTCATTATTACAACATTATGTTGAAATTATATTTTCAAGTTTTCAGTTCATCTGGGATCCGCATTTTATACATAAAAGAAATTTTTTTTAACCTTCCAGCATGAATACACATTTTCCACTTGGCGGGATACGAAGTAACCCCATAAACTATTTTACTGAAATCTAAACTCTTTTTTCTCATTTCATCATTGAAATCTTCATCCTCTGCTATTGAAATGAAGAGATAATTCGCGATGGCTCTGGAACCAATACATAATTAAAATTATTGTTATCTACCAATCGATCAATTTTAATCAAACCTCTTTGGTGTAACAAACAGTAATTTCTCCAATTTATCTATATATTGTGGTAAACTCACTATAACTACGTCATCGTACGTCAGCGCAACGTAAGGTTCCAGTTTTGAATTTATATATTGGAGCCAAGGAATACTGGAAAATCTTGTTTGTAATTCTCTGATGGTCATTGGATTATATTCAGCACTATCATTCCTTCTATCTTCCGATGGTACTAAAATCTGGAAAGAAACAAAATTAGGCCACCACTTAATATTTCCATTATGCTTTCTTAGGGAGCAATAATGTATTATGTTCCTCATAACTATTGGACAATGTCATTTTACATTTCGTTATCATGGTAATATTAAAAAAAAAACGTTTTTTTCAATATATCTTCAGAGAATATGATAAACTTTACCATGGATATATATATATATATATATATATATATATATATATATATATATAAAAATATATATATATATATATATATATATATATATATAACTTTTGGATAATTATTAGCAATAACAGGCTTGGTGAATTAAAAAGTTAACGTTTCGCCACGACATTCGTAGCTTTTTCGAAACTTTTGAAATATTGAAATTTCCTTTACATTTACTGATTTGAAAAAATTTGAATAGTTAAAAGAGACTACTGGGTAATTCCGAAAAAATCGTGCAAACAGCGGTAACGGCAGATCATAAATTCAACAAAAGCATTTAAAACATCCTCATGGCCGTTAATAGGTTAGTGGATGGTCACCTAATCTGATGGATAGTGTTTTAAATAAAAAAACAAATTTGCCACATTTTCACGGTATTATTCATTATCAAAAAGTCACTTCCGTGGACGTAACCCAGCATGTTTGTTAATATAAAATCCCTTGTATTTTTTTTATTCCCTGTTTTTTGTGACGTATAATATAATAACAGTAAAGTTTATTAAACATGAACAAATAAAAACAAAATTTTCACAAGAAATGATGCTTGGTGGTGAATTGTGAATAGTATAATCTTTGTATCTACCACACCACATTTTTTCCGTGGACAATCTTAATTGAAGGAAAATTTAGTAAATATGGCAATACTGTGAAACGGGTGACTGCCATGTTGTTTACTGAAAGCAGGCCGTTAGTTGATGATGATTTTTGTAAGAGACAGGGTGAATTAAAACTATATTACAAAGGGAATATTGAGTGTTGCACGTGTTCGACAAGATCACCTAGTCACATCTGTGGTTGCATCAAAAGGTAAGTTTATATGTAGAAATTATCAATTATTTATTTATTTTTATTGTTTTGTAGTACAATAGATAGTCTCATGTTCTTATTACGATACTCTTTCAAAATTGACTTTTTGAAAAAAATATGTGGTTAATCTTCACTTCTGTGGACATCACTCCTGTGGACATCAACTGTCCACGGAAGTGACACATGTCCACGGAAGTGATTAATATTAACAATTCATTGGAAAGGTTGAGTGTGTATAAGAAATTTTTTTCAATTCATAGGATTTTAATAATATGCCGAAGTCAAATGACTCTGAAGAGAAACTCAAGAAGAGACGTGAGCAAAAGAAGATGAGTATGAGAAGAGCGAGACTAAAGATTAAAGAGAATGAGGAACAGCATGAATTGATTAAAAAGCAGGACCGAGAACGATACCGAAAGAAAAAAGAAGCAGGATGTACAAAGAGCATTAAAGACCTTAGTAGGCGAGATCAAAAAGAGTTAAGGAAGGAATGGAGAGCCAGAGCACAACGATCAAGGCAATCTCGAAAATTCCAGGCTGACCTACAGAAACGTTTAGAAGAAAATTCACCTCCTCCAAGTCCTACCCCTATTTTAGAATGTGTGAACTCGACCCCTTCTACGAGCAGAAACTCTACTCCGGCAGGTACAAGCCGGATAGTCTCGGGACGGAGAGTAGCTAGAAAGAACCGTTATAAATGGAAACGTGAAAAGACAGATTTGTTGAAAAAAATAGAGATCTTACAAACAGCCAAGAACAAGTACAAAACTCGCTATCATCGACTCAAAAAAAAAATAACTATAACACAGCTAAGCACTCCAGAAAAATTTTTATCAGAAACGCTACTGGGGCAAGAAGTATCACCATTGATTCAGAAAAATCTTTTTTTTGGAGAAGTCCTTAAAAACCAAATAAAAAAAAAATATAGCATCAAAAGCACCCTAAAACATAAACACATGCTTGGCAAAGTATTACATGGATCTGTTATAAAACGTTTCAATTTCCAAAATGAACTACAGGCCTTAACATCTAGGAGGGTAACCAGTCTCTCCTTGAAAACAAAAAATTTAGAAACGATAAGGAAGAAACAAAAGGCTCGTTCAGCCATAACGAAGTTTTTGGAGCATGACGAGAATAGTCGAATGACGTCTGGCAAAAAAGAAACAATCACAAGAAAAAAAATAAAGAAACAAATACGGTACCTTAATGATAACTTAAGAAAACTACATAAGAAATTTGTGTCTACCACTCCAAATTTCAGTAATATGAGTTACTCAACTTTCTGTTCTTTAAGACCATTTTGGATTCGAATTCCAAACTATAAATCTAGAAACACTTGCTTATGTCGAATTCATGCTAATATGTCGCTTCTGGTTAAAAAACTGAAGAATGATAAAATGATCAATGAACACTCAGCCTGGGAATTGGCGAAATCAATATGCTGTCTTAAAGATACTGGGGCCTGTTGGGAAAGAACTTGTGAACAGTGTTCTTCGAAAACTTTAAAATATAATAACTTTAATTCCGAAGACACAACATTTTATGAAAGATGGATATCCAAAAAGGTTAACATTACAATAAAGGGTATTGAAACACAACGCGTCAAGACAGTAAAGGAAACATTTGAGTGCTCCAAAGCAGAACTGATAAATAAGTTGACATCAACAATGGACGAGTACATGAGACATTGTAACATTGTTATGCATCAACACAGAGAGGTAACAAATATCAAAGAGAATATAAAAAATAACGAAGTGTTTATTCACATTGACTTCAGTGAAAATTATGAGTGCAAGTACGCTGAAGAAGTGCAATCAGCACATTTTGGAGGATCTAAATCCCAAATTACGTTGCATACTGCTGTTGTGTATTATCTTGGTGGTCATGTTTGCTACTGCACATTAGCACAAAGTCTTCAGCATGATCCTGTATCAATTTGTTCCCACTTGGATCCGATTATAGATGATGTAAAAGATATTGTTCCTACTCTTGAGTCAGTTTATTTTCTAAGTGATGGACCCTCGACGCAATATAAGAACAAAACCATGTTCAGATTGGCAGTTTGGTATTTAGCAGCAAGGCTAAATGTTGAATCCTTATATTGGAATTATAGTGCAAGCGGACACGGCAAAGGTGCACCTGATGGTGTTGGAGGGTGCGTGAAAAGAACTGCGGACTCTCTTGTTAGTCACAATAAAGATATAAATAATTTTGACAAACTTCATGAAGCTTTACAAGAAAATTGTAAAGGAATACGTATCTCAAAAATAAATGAAAACTTCTCCGAAATTGCTGCTCTCGTAACCAATTTGAAGATTGTACCATTCAAAGGGACACTTCAAATCCATCAATTATGTTAGTCCAAGAGCAAACCTTCAGAACTGCAGACAAGACGTTTAACTTGCAATACCTGCAAATCCAACAAGTATTGTCAGCATTTTGGAATTGGCACCATTTCTGTTGAGCAAACAAACAGTATCCTTTTTCTGAATTACTTACTTATTTTATATTCTACAAATTTGCAATAAAATTAGGAATATGAACAATTTTTTCCTTAAAGATTAATAATTAGATACGACGCCTAATAGAAGGAAGTTAGCTGTGTCTGAGATCTACACTTCCGATAGTTCTCAGTCCTTTTCCGAATCCGAAGAAGATACTAGCTTGCAAAGCTTGAAACCACAAATTGATTCAACTTTCGTGTATTCTAATACCGTAAACCTGAACAATTATATTGTTGCTCGGTTTCGTGGTAAAAAATCAGAAAGACAATATATTGGTGTGGTTATTGGTAAAACAGAGAATGATCTTCAGTTAAAATTCCTAAGGAAATCCGGGAACAAATTTGTTTTTCCCGAAATTGACGATATTGCCTTTGTTGATTACTCTGATGTCATTAAAATTCTTTCTGAACCATCTGTCAGCAAGCGCCAACATTATTTTTTTGATGAGATTTCGAATATTAAAAATTTATTTTAAGTTTGTTTATTATAATATGAAGTGTACCTACTTATCTTCCTGAAACTTTGTATTAACGTTTTGTTCCAAATAAATAATGTTTAGTTCACATAAATTTAATCCATTGTCATTTCTTTTCCTGATTACTTCAGTGATCACAAATGACCCTTTCGTTGAACTCTGAAGCAAATAATTCCTCCCAACAGTTTTAACTAATTGTAAAAGCATAATTGCAATAAATAACAGAATTATTTGAAGATCAAAGTGAAAGTTTATAATACATAAAAATATGTTCTATTTCATCTTGACTTTGGAGAAAAATGTCACATCTGTGGTCGTTGTTGTATTTTCCGTGGACACAAATTTTTAAAATTATCAGAAAATAACCAAAATTAGTATCTATGATCTTCACCAAGTAATTTAATGAAATTGCGTTAATCCTAGCAATATCAACAATGCATAAAAAATAACGATTCTGTATTTATGAAAAAAAATTTTTTCCTAATCATGTTGTACGTTTTTTCAAAATTCACCCTACTATGTTTCATCAAAAATGTTTTCGGCTGTGGCCGTTCTCTGTTATGTATTACGTGCTATTCAGTCTTATATTAACATTCAAATCTGTTATTATTAGATGGTAAGGGAAACCACAGAAACCTTTACTGACGTAATGTTCGAAATAGGTTCAAATTATTTTGATTTTGAAGAGTCAAAGAATAGGGTACTATTTATCTCTTTTTCAAAAATTTCTCATTACGGCTATGGCCGTCTGTTGTTATTAGATGGGAAGGGAACCACAGAAACCTTCACCCACGTAATGTACAAAATAGGTAGATGTTTAGATTTTGTCTAAGAAAATGAGTTGTTATGGTTAGAGTTTGTTTGTTGAATTATTTTGTTTTGATTTATGTTGTTTCTTAGAAAAATCAAAGAATTAAATCTGCCCATATTGAACTTGAATGTTTTATATCTGTTCTATCGTATACGACTTTATTTAAACTTTTTTGAATATGTAACATTTCTAAAATTTCTCTTTGTTTTCGATCTTTCTCTATTTCTAAAATTTCTGTGCTATTAAAGTTTAAACTATGATTCTCATTGTTTTTACGTTTTATTAGTGCTGTGGTTTGTGTTTTGATATATTCGTGTGCCTTTAATCTTTCTACTAAATTTTGAAAAGTTTGTTCTCTATATGATTTATTCAATTATTACAGGGTATACTATAAAGAACATGAGATTTTGCAGAAGAGGTGTTTTACTTTTTAATTTAGAATATATTTGTTTTATTTGATTTTGTGCAGTGTGGGCTACTTTAATATCGTGTGAATTTAAAATATGTGATATTTTATTACTTAAAAGAGGAATATATGGAAGGGGAATATATTTTTTGTTAATATTTTCTTTTTCTGACGTTTTAAATGTGTTGTCAAGTTTATGAGTTCTATTTTTAGTGATTTTCTGTATAAGTTTTATTGGGTAATCGTTTTTTATGAGTAATTCATGGACATCTTGTAATGTTTCATGTCTCTGTGTAGGTGAAGTAAGTTTAAGTGCTTTGTCTATATATCCGACAACTAAACTCTCCTTTTGTGACAAACTGGCAAATGATAAGTACTGTTGTAGTTCAATGTTCTTTGTGAAAAAAATTCTTTTCTATGCCATTTTGTGATAATTTCATTGTTTTTGTGTAAAAGAAGAGTTTAATTATCGGATATATAGACACTTAAAATTACTTCACCTACACACAGACATGAAACATTACAATATGTCCATGAATGACTAAGAAACAACATAAACAAAAGAAAATAATTCAACAAACAAACTCTAACCATGATAACTCATCTTCTTAGACGAAATCTAAACATCTAGAATTTTCAATTTTTCTTAAAAGAAAGTATAGTTTAGAACATGTGATCACCAAAATTACAAGTAATGTATTTTTAAAGAAAAATTTAACAATCAAATATTTTAAAACTATTTTGTACATTGCGTGGGTGAAGGTTTCTGTGGTTCCCTTCCCATCTAATATCAACAGACCTGACTGTTGAAATTGGACTAAATAGCAGGTAATTAATAACTGAAGATGGCCATAGCCGTAAATAGAAATTATTGAAAAAAAGATAAGTAGTACCCTATTCTTTGACTTTTTAGAATCAAAATAATTCTAATATTACGTGGAAAAAAGTTTCTGTGGTTTCCCTTGCCATCTAATAATAACAGATTTGAATGTTAATATTGTACTGAATAGCACGTAATAAATAACAGGGAACGGCCACAGCCGAAAAAATTTTTGATGAAACATAGTAGTCTTTTTTAACTATTCAAATTTTTTCAAATCAGTAAAGGTCAAAGAAATTTCAATATTTCAAAAGTTTTGAAAAAGCCACGAATGTCGTAGCGAAACGTGAACTTTTTAATAAAATCGAGTTTTTTGAGATTCACCAAGCCTGTTATTGCTAATTATTATCCACAAGTTAAAAATAGTTCACAGGCAACAACAATTCATATAAATAATTATATATATATATATATATATATATATATATATATATATATATATATATATATATATATATATATAAATATATATATCGGACTGTTTGAAAATGAGAATTCATTTAGTTATTTCAGACTTTGAAAGAAAATGAGAGCTGTTAGGGGTTGCAACTAGAGAGGTAGTGATATCAAACTCATTTGAACACCCTTATTTCTCTCCCTTTCAGCAAAATTGACCCGTCCGAGCGTTTTTTCCATCTCAAAGATCCAAATTCGGCGTGTGAAAGTTATTGATGCAATAGTGAGTCACTCTGTATAATAATTAATAAGCGATGAAAAAGAATACACTCATAAAGGAAATTGAATTGCGTTTCCAACAAGGTGCTGCTCGTCCCCTTTTCTCTATTCAAAAATGAGAGCTGTTAAGAGTTGCGGCTAGAGGGGTAGTGATATCAAACTCATTTGAACACCCTTATTTGTCCCTCTTTCAACAAAATTTGACCTGTCTGAGCGTTTTTTCGTTATTCCATCCCAAAGCTCAAAATTCGGGGTGGAAAGTTATGGATGGCCCACCCTGTATATATATATATATATATATATATATATATATATATATATATATATATATATATATATATATATATATATATATAATATATATATATATATATATATATATATATATATATATATATATATATATATATATATGTTACATTTATGAAGATGATTATCAGATATCATTAGAAATTATCATACGTTACTTATATGCTCACTTCTGCAATGGATTTGATGATAAAAATAATATCAAATGATTTTAGAAATTTGTGAGGACGTTTACCCTATTTTTGAAATTTTCAGATCACAATTAGACAGATAGTTATAATCTTGATGTTAGTTCTGTAGTACGCACTCTTGAAAGTAGTTGGATAATTATTGTATATATACAGAGTGACCCATTAGCAGAATACGCACTTTTGAATCAATTTTATTTTTTTTCAATATCAAGCATCAAAAATTCTATTTTGACAAAAATTTTTATAACTTAATTTCATTTTCAACGCATTCTATGTTTTTTTCCTTTATCAAAAACGGCGAGAATGTACTAGGCAATTATTGTTTTTAAATATGACTAGACCACTGGATTCGCTGTAGTGATAAATAAAAACCATCAGAATTTCATACAAAAATATTGTTAAAAACTTCAATTTTAGAAACAAGGTATTTGATTATAATTTTTATTTTGATTATAGACCATATTTAAAATCTGGAAACACTACCGATACAAAGTAAAACACCAATGAACTTGTACAGTGAAAATCCGAAGTCAATAGCTCAATCCGTTCTATGTTATAACTCCTGAAAATATGGTAATGCGAGCGATTTGGGGTGGAAGCGGCTTGTAATGAAACTCTGACTACGCCACTACCTAAGCTTGAGTTAATTAATTCGGAGCGCTCACATTACCATATTTTCAGAAGTTATAACTTAAGACCCGATTAAGCTATTGACTTGGGATTTTCACTGTACAAATTCACTGGTATTCTTCTTTGTATCGGCAGTATTTCCATATTTTAAATATGTCCATAATCTAAATAAAAATTACAATCAAATACTTTGTTCCAAGATTGAAGTTGTTATTACTTCGTTGTTAACCAAAAATTTTGTATGAAATTTTGATTGTTTTCATTTATAACAACTACAAATCTAGTGGTACAGTCAAATTAGAAAAAAAATTGCCTGATACACTTTTGCCATTTTTGACAAAGAAAAAAAACAGGGTGCCTTGGAAATTAAATTAAAGTTATGATAATGAGTGTCAAAATAAGATGCTCTTGCTTACAATTTGAAAAAAAATTGAATTGAGATTGATTGAAAAATGCGTATTCTTAAGCGGTGGACCATTTCAAATGAGTCAAACTGTATCTACTTTTACCCTTTAAATTTTTGGATGAATTGCCATGAATATTAAAATTCAACAGATCCTTTATCTTTCTTTGTTAAGAATCTTCATTATCAGAATGAACTTCTTACGTAGTTACTCAGTTAGCTGCTGAAAATTTTCAAAAGTGGGATGATTATATATTAACGCTCAATGAATATAGAAGTAGTCAATCGTATTATTTCCTC
Organism: Cynegetis impunctata; assembly: GCA_030704885.1. Classification (NCBI taxonomy): domain Eukaryota; kingdom Metazoa; phylum Arthropoda; class Insecta; order Coleoptera; family Coccinellidae; genus Cynegetis; species Cynegetis impunctata. Next base: position 498,407 of record JARQZK010002928.1, on the reverse strand, counting down.
ACCTTTGCAAGTTCCATTCTAAATTCCATATATTGCATCATGTCTTTACTCGCTTGTATCTTATCTGCTCCATATAGAATTGCTTTATCGACCAAATAATCATAATAAGCCCTAACTATGGTCGAATTCATTCCCTTTTTCAATATTTTCGAAAAACCGCTACAAGGTTGACCTATCTGTGAAAAGAAAATCGTATTGTAAGCCTATGGAGATCTTCCTTGATAACCGAATATAAGATTTAGGTAGTTTTATGTTACTAGCAAAACAAATTTGCTCAAACTTATATTCATGAAAGAGTAGTATTTAATATTCATGTTGATGCTTCATTAATGATCATTTTATTTTGAAAAAGATAGGGTTTTCAGTTCGTAGTTTTGTTGATTAAAACCTGATTTCCGTAAACATGACTTCTATAGCAAAACGAACAGCGCATAATTTCAAAAAATTTTTTGATGGATTATGTATGTGAGGTCAATAGTCAAATTCATTAAGATTTCACAATTTACATTCATATAGATCACTAGAAGCAACATTTGACTCATTAACCATTAGCTGAAAAAAATTGTAAAAAGATCAACAAGGCAGAATTTAATGTGAAATATAGGTATGCGTATTGATCAGTAATTTTCAATCGAAGGAATATTAAAATCGAAATATCCAATGAAGGTTTCTCACTCAAAATTCGTTTTCCCTTCTCAGATTTCTGTACAACTAAAAGTGCTCTAGATATTAATGACAAAAAAAAAAAGATCTGGATTAAATCTGAATGTGTTTCATCGTTCTCGGTATTCAATCATTTTATAGACACACATGAAAGTTACACATCCCTCGACATAGTTGCATACTCCTCGATGTAGGTACATGCCTGTTGACATCCCTGACGCAGTGACTCACCACGATCCGTTTGTCCAAAATGGAACCAATTCAGGTGTGAAAAACATAGCTAGATTATAGGACAACATATGGAAAACCTTTGAGGCCAAATTTCAGGTCTCTGGATTGCACAATTTTTTCTGAAAAAGTGCCCATCAAAGTTTTTGGACACTATGGCCGACCCAAGGTGGTCTGACGTCCAAACGAAACAATATTGGTCCATCTCATACCGGATCTAACGAAACACTCAATGATAAAAGCCTGGTGCAATTCGTCCAGGAGGATCCTGCTCCAGACAAAGGCCAAGCTACCTTGTAGCACATCATTAGCAAGATCTTTACAATAGCTATGCAACGGTATATAGCTCCTTAGAATTGGCAGTTCCTAGGTGCTACATGGGATAAATTAGTGAATTGTGTAGTTTTTCCTTCCGAAAACATCAAATGTTTTAGGCTATTTGAAAAAATGTATTCAACACTAATTTAATTAACAGCTGAATAAGGAGGCGACATTCATTTTATCTGTACGAAATAGTTGACTTTTAGTTAGCCAATATAAGAAATTTCATATAGTGCATCCTCAGAACCTCTGAGTTAACTATTTTTCTGCCGGAATATAGTCTTTAAAAGTAGCTAGTTAATTGGCTTCTAACCAAACCAAAATCATTTTACTTGACTCGAAAAGTTAATTTAGTATTTAAACGCATGAAGTTATTACGAAAAGCTCTCACTACTAGACGGCCTTCGAATTCACTTTCAAAATATAAACTTAAGATTTTCGTTTATGTCTGTTTCCCACATCATGTATGCACAATCGCAAAATGCTGCTTTTGAGAAAGTAGTACACTACACATATAAAATATAATTTAAAGACAATGATATTTCACCAGAAGTGATTGAGTATGTATATAGAGAATGTTGAGTACAATCCACAGGTTCACGGGTTACGTTCTTTCAGGGCTACCCAACTGAATGCTTACGGTATGAAAAGTAATCAAGGTATTTTGTACTAGAAGAATTTCTAACCCTCATAATATAAAAATTAAACACTGATTTGTTAGGTGTATATCCAATTTTATTACAATAGGAAAGTTAAGAACCTATTTTTTAAATCATGTCAGAATCCTTCTACTTTCCACCTGAACTTGGATTGTCATAAAAATTGAAGTACTGTCGACTGAATCAACTTCCAATTTCAATTGTTCAACTTGGTTTGACAGACATAGAGGTTGGAAGTACATTTTTTGAAGTTTGTTTCGAAAGGAACGTGTTCGCAAAACGTCAAACTTCGATGACTCCATTTCTGCCAGGTATGCTAAATGCAGTCATCATACGATTAGCATGTATAGATTCCACTTGATATATTAAATATATTGAATCGAAGTAACCTTTACTTCATGAAAATTCATATCAAGAAATAAGAACACATTAATTTAAACTTAATGTCCATTCATTATATTAACCATTAAATGACAATTGTTTCGACAACACAGTGTCTTCACCAGATTCAGTTACAAACTAATTTTTAAAATATATCACAGTGCTCATATATTATCTGAAATGTTCTACTAATAATTCCAAATAAGTCAATACCTGTTATACCGTTCTGGAAATCATGAACACAATCCCCAGTTATTAATATATCAGTAGAACATTTCAGATAATATACATAGTCTAAGAATTTTTTTTGTATCTATGTCTGATGGAGACACTGTGTTGTCGAAACAATTGTCATTCAATTGTGAATATAGTGGAAATTAAGTTTGAATTAACATGTTCTTATTTCTTGATATATGAACGCCTATATGAATGACTAATAAAAGGAGATTTTACTCCATATTTGGATAGTGGGTTCGAGACCCACCTTGCTCTTGGGTGTTCAAAGATTTGTATATCTGTTGGGTATTGACTTAGATTCAAGCCCATTGACCGTTCGGAACCGGCGTTAAAATGTAGGTCCCTTGAGATAAGAAAAAATCTTGCCTCATAAAGTAACTATCGCAACTATCATCACTTGCATGCAACTGTTTTTTATTTAATCGACTTGTAATACCTTTTTATGAATAGATGTTGCTTCTTCAGATTTTCCTCTTGTCCTTCGATTTATTACAGTTTTCTATAGTTATATCAAATTTGTCACATATACGAATATTGGAAATTCAAATTTATCATGTTTAAAAATAGATTGTAATTAGAAATACATTCAGGGGAAACGGTTTCAGAATTCTTCCATCTTCAACGGATATAATGAATATTGAAACTCCAGTACCTAAATACAGAAAACACAGGTCTGGCTAGGTCGGTTTTCGTGAATCAACAAATATACTTTATAAAAATTATGCGTAGGTAGGTATATATATTTGAAGGTTAAATATTTGAAGGTTAAAAAAAACACTGAATTAATTTCTAAAATTTGCTTGTTGGTTAATTTCGAAATCTTTTCGACGATAAAAAGAGTTTGCATTTCTGAAATATCGTGAAATTTGTAGTTTTTATATATGCACTGGGTTGCTATAACATAGTTCTTCGATTAATATAGGATTTTCGATGTTTCTTGTGTTGTGTAGAGAAGGAACGGTGTCTGCGACCTATATAAAACACATTGAACTTGGAGAAAATTTGTTTGTCCTAAGTTCAAACACTCTCACCAATTTTCTGACATCACAGAAATACAGATTCTAATGCTGCCAATTTTGCTTTTGAAATTAAACAATCTAGAAAGTTCAGAAATTCATCTAGCACAGGGTTTCCTAATGTGCAAAGCCTGTGAATTCGGGCCGCGATATCGATACGATATATTATATTTTTATTGAAAAATGAATAAGTGAATAGAAGCTAAATAATGAATATTACAAATAAAATAAAATAAAATATTTTAATATTTTTAAAAAACCCTTACAGAACTTTAACCATAAGCGTTTGTATTAATAAAATATTTTTCAGTTCATATTTAAAAAGTTATTGTAGTATGTCTAGTCTAGTTATTACACATTTTTCACGGAAATATAATATAGTAGTCTCAAATAGATAAAGATCTTCTAATCTTTTCTAGCGCATTCACACAATTTCAAGGAGTCAGTAACAAATTCATCGTTTTTTCAATTATGTGCGCTGTGCCGCACACTACAACTGTACCGCCAGTTCTTGTCCTGTCTACCCAGTTGCCCTGAGCAATACAGGCCTATGCGATATTAACGAATATTCAAGAATGCAGTGCTCCAACTCACTAGAGGTGGGACAAAAAATACGAAAACATGCTCAGTAAATATTTTCATTATTTGGGAGCACATATATTTGCGAAAAAACTTTTTCAATTATGAGCATAAATAGGTCGAAATTAAGATCAAAATTGAGTGATTATCATTAATATACAAACAAAGTTAACATCATTAAAATAAAACAACTACACAAGTCGCAAAATACATATGAAAAATTTATTACAAGATTTTATATTCACATCAATTTTGTTAGTGTTAATTAATAGTACCAGTTTTTAATCATTCTTGCAATGATTTATATTTATATTTATAAATATAAGCTTAGTTCCAGTTACATTTGTTTTTGTTAATAAATAATAATTATTAGTTTGTTATACTCGTTGCTATAGTTATAGTTCTGTATTTAAAGTAAGAGTGATTTTACAATAATGATTGTTGTTACAGTTAAAGATTTATATTATTATACAATACCTAAGATGGATTTCATTGTTTTGATAAATATGTGATTAAAGATTTATATTTATATCAAATTCAGTATACTAATGGGAAAAATTTAAAAAAAAGAAATAGTTAAATATATTCAAAACAGAAAAAATCATGATTATTGTTTCGATATCATTCCGTTAATTTCTGACCTGCCAAAAAATTCGGTAGGTACCTAATATTACACTGGCCCGCCTAAGGAAAACTTTGGGAATCCCTGAACTAGTATTAGGTATCTGGTAGTGAATCGATCGACCTTTCAAATCGACATGCTTATATAGAAATTATCACTGTTTGTTAATCCACGTCAAGCCAACAAAGTATACCTGCTTCATGTATTCCAATTTGTCGGCGTACGAGGGCCTTCGCATGACACAGGAAATATGGTGCAAATGTTGTATTTAATGTGAAAGAAATTGTTGCATTATGGCTGAACATTATAAGTGCAAACATATCTTCAATTATATTTATATGTATCAATCCGTTATCCAAATATTAGAAAATATATGCCTGAAAAATTTTTTCATACCGAAGATATACAACACTGCAGGGAAGAAGTGAATTTAGTTTCTTTGGACGCCACAATAGTAATATTGCAACATCAATTCAGAGAAAAATATATTATATTACTTCAATTTAAGTAAATATGATTTATACTTATTCTGAGCGAATGGAGCAGTTGATAAAGAACTATCTAAATCGTACTAAAATATTCATCACTTATTTCAATTGTTTGTTGATGTTATTTAAATAAATTAGATACGCAAAAAATGGTTTTTAGTTGTAATGAAGATTCATCAATGTAGATGATAGCAAAAATTTCCTTCGCTATTGTTGCTATTACTACCTGTTTTCAAATTTTCAATGAATTGAAGGAAAGAAAATTTTTCTTGGCTTTATAAATATTTACTAATTAGGTATAGTTGATTGTCACTGTTGATTGTTTGGACCAAAACATTTTGTTTTGTTTCAATGAGCCATTCAGATATATGCACAGTAAGAATATTATCAATATTGGATCACATATCTTCTTATAAGTATATAGAATCTGTTACAAGATGTTAATCCTGAAGTAGTTCTTTTTGTGAACATTGAAAACTCCATTATTTTGAAAGTGAAATAACTACACTTTTATATGTAATATTCGGAAATGAACTTATAATCAAAATGGTAACATTTATGGTCAACAAATACCATTTTCTCAGGAGTATACTCACGATAAAAACTCTCTTTGTTGAATTCTTAGCATCTAATCCAACATATGTACTTAGGAATTGGGTGTGATGAAATCCTACTTTTCTAAAATTATATTGCGTGGCTTTCCATTCAAAATTATTTTCATTCCAATTATTTCCTTCTAGGACTGGCCAACCCCCTAGATCTTTCAGCATTTTCTTAAATATTTTGAAATCCTTTTCCTCTATATTTGATGAGTTCATGCACATTCGATATAGTTTTTTTGCATATTGAAATGGTTGTATTTCATCATCTTTTATAGGTTTTTCAAGAATTGTTCTGTAATTTTCTGTGATCTTCTCACTGAAAAAAATTAGAAATGCTTTCACTGTAACAAATTTTTTGAATTGAGGTCGCCAAATCTTGGTGCTAAATTATAAACAACATGCTATATTAAAATATTCAGTTCAATTAGTTGAAACTGATTATTTATTTTATTGATTACGATTTAACTTTTTGTACTGCATATATTTATATAATACGAATAATCAATATAAATATTATTAACTCAAGCCGTACCGCAGATGGTAGTGAGTACGCATCGAATAAATTTCGAATAAATTTTGTTAATAATTCGGAAAACGCAGTAAGTGAAAATTTCACGAACAAACACGTACAGGGCTACGGACTTTGAAGTCTTTTTCACTGAGAGGATGTCTGACGTGGCAGGAAAGTCATTCACGAAAAATTCAGAAGAATCATCCGACGAAAACCCAGTAACAAAAAAGTAAATGATAACAAAACTCCCGAAGTCGAAATTACTCAACCACACCTGTAACCACAAAAGAAAATCAATACGATGACAAAGTAGTTGAGATGGAGACTGAGATAAAAACAAATAATGATGCACATAAAGGTTATCATACACAAAACGATAAACTTGTGGAAGGACCGCAAATTAATACAAACAAATCTAAATCAATGAACTATTCAACCAGAATGCATCTCACAGTAGACGTAAACACAATAATGGACAGGATCATATTGGAAGACGAATAGAATAAAAAATTTCCTCAATCATCAGACATAGTTATAAAAACCAAATTTGGATATTTAATTAAATATAATAAGGAGAAAGCAGTATTACTTCAAGTATTAGAGAAATTGAGGAGCAAGAAAGCGATAATAAATTTCAAGAAAACTAAACCATACATCAAAGGAAGAAAAAGAACAGAACCACAACAAACATTTTCAGTGGTCATATCGGAAGTAGACAAAATTATAAATGAAGATGAAATAAGTGAACACCTTAATGACTTGAATCTAACAAACCAATATTGCAAGAGAATAATTTCTATAACATATAATACTCCTGCTACATACATAAGAATAATTACAGGCAAGGCTTCAACATCTGAAAAACTTCTTAACAATGACATGTTTTACAAAAACAGGCACTATTTGGTATATACAAGCCAACCACCAGAACCTACACATATACCACGTAATAAATTTCATCAATTTGATCATACAACAGATAAATGCAATCAATAAATGAAATGCACCAAATTCCGAGGCACAGCACAATGCAAAACAAACCTTCAACCGAAATGTGCTGCATGTGGATCTGTGGATCATCCTGCTTGGTCAGCCAAAAGTCCAAAACACCCAAAAACCCAATTGAAGACGTTCCGAATGTGACTATTAGACCTCTCAACAAAAGAACAAGAGAAATAGAAGACTTACACAAAAAACGAAACAGAATACGTGCGTCGCTTTCTATATATGACGACATCATAAATACATATATAACTAAACAAACCCAAGAATATAAACAGAGGAGAATTACTGCAAAAACTTAAGACAAGATTCACGACACGACGAATATATATATATATATATATATATATATATATATATATATATATATATATAATAGTTATTTATGTACCAAGTGCGTTATATAGATCATTATGCCCTGAGGGAAACATTCGGCCCGAGGGCCTCTGGCCCGAGGGATGAATGTTGCCCGATGGGCATAAGGATCTAGTAACGCACGTGGTGCATACAAGATTTTATTTTTCACGAAAAAATTATTATATTATGATGAAAAAGCGATTTTAAAATCGTTTCATTGCTCCTATCCATTTTCCTTCTCATAGTAGGCATGCCATTGGTTGATATTTTGAAGTTTGTGAATATATTTGTCATCATATTCAGTGAATGTCATTGCTGCTTTCTTTGTGTAGTCTTATAGAAATAATGGAAATGAAAATGAATCTACCCAAGAATATCATAGAAAATGCAGCCAAAGCTGTGAATAATTAATTGCCGGAGAAATCCAGAGTCGTATACGACAAGGATTATGAGGTATTTAATCAATGAAATTTGCTTCATTTCTCCTTGTACAATAAGCGGGCGTTTTGAATTCATTATGCCCGCAAATGCGGGCATAATGGCCTAGGGCAAAATGAGTGTGTTTATAGCAACCGTATCCAAGGTGAAATAAACATATTATATACAAGTGAAAAATAAATATATATATATATATATATATATATATATATATATATATATATATATATATATATATATATATATATATATATATATTTATATATAGATATATACATATATCTATATATATATATATATATATATATATATATATATATATATATATATCCAAATAAACCATCACCTACGGAACCTATAGACAACAATATAAATAGTCGAATTCAATTCTTCACAACAATATTAATTGTTACATATCCAAGAAATACCTAATAAACAATATTATAGAAAATAAAGAGATTCAGTGTGCAATGTTTGTAGAAGCAAAAATAGAAAAGGAACATAACATAGTATTCATAGACTGGGCTGTAATACATCGCATAGGACATACCGTGAATAATACAAGGGGAGGTAGTGTGGTGCAGTGCCACCCCAACTTGAAAATGGGCAAAAACAATGCTCCTACACTGAATAATCTGCTCAATGACACATTGCGGTTCACAATCCCATTCCAAAATGACAAATTGCATATATTTTTGATTTACATACATCCGCACTAAAAACTGAGGAGACAATATTTACTAAAGCAGGAATTTATAAATACTCGTTAATCATAGGCGACTTTAACCCAAACATTACCAAAAATACAGATTAAAAATTTTCTCCAGAATGGGGTCTTCAAAAAATACCATCACCAACATTCTTGATGAGCAACAATCCAGACAGCACACCAGATCTGGGACCGGATCATCTAGCAATGCTCATCACGATTGACGTAGACACGGAAATCCAAGAAACGATAGAAACCAAAATCGCATTATGGCCGGCCGTACATTTACTACCATCGGATACGATTTTCTGAAATGATTTTTAATCGAACCACTAGCGCACACTGCCGACAAAATACGTCCGATTTTATTAAATTTTCAGTATCGCACATGGTTTGACAATTCCTTTTTTTATACTCACTGTCAGAAACTCACAAAAAAAATTTTATGTTTGCGGTAGACTATGCAAAAACAATGCACGACTTGACTTCCGTTAGTAGGATCAGACTTTTTATCTGTCCGATTGGTAGGACGCACTGCTCTTGCCGAGTCGGACGTCCGATCCGATATCTGATCGTAGGTGTGCGACATGATTATATGAAAGTATAGTTATTTGAGCGTCACATGTCTTGATTAGACAATCGTTCCAGACAATCGGATCTGATTGTATATACGGTAAATGTAAGATCAATAATATCAACAAGGAGATGAACAATTTCGTTAATTCACACAGAGAAACAAAGATGGACGAACATCACATCACATCGTTTAACAGAAAACTAACTGAATGCATTATGAAACATCAATGGCTAAACATCATCCATTTCTACATGAACTATCTCCTTTCATAATTGAAATGATGAAGATGACAAATGTACAGGGAATACCGGCGCTATCCTACCCCAGCTATAAAACCAAAATAAATGAATACAACAAAAATATTTACAAAATGATACAGCAATACCAACAACATATATGAATACAGGCCTGTCATTCGATAAAAAAAGCAAGAGGTAAATCCTTCTACCAATAAATCAAAAAACTCTCCAAATATAAGGTGCACCACAAAATACCGACGCTTTCGGACAACAATAAAGAGTACAAGACAGAAGAAGAGAAGGCGGATATCTTTGCGCAACATTTCAAAAAAGTATATGAATGGGATAATAGGGTATCGGCCAAGTTTTCAGAAAGTGTTTTAAATTAATCTTGATGGATACTATGGATACCATAAAAAATAAAATTTTATTTATTTCTGAGAGCGCGTGACGTCATTTGTGTTCATAACAGAACAGCCATACTCGTATGAGAGTAGAAGAGCGCCACCCAGAGCCATTAAAAATGATTGATGATGACAGCTCAAGGTCATAAATCATGGCCGGTCTATTGTTCCTATTGTTAGACACGTCAGGACAGGTCTATTGTTGGGGCAGGTGTGCAGTCTTTTGTTCCTATTGTTAGACCAGGTGTTAGGGCAGGACCGTATTAACTAATGATTGAGGATCGTGAGAATTGAATTTTTTTTACAAATTTAGACCAAAATTCGAGAAATCCACCCCTGACATTAGTTATTCGACATGGCCAGGTATTTCTAAGAAAACACACAAAAGGTTGACGCGAATATCTCTTCACAAAAACGGATGGCAGGTCTTTTGTTCCTATTGTTTCTATTGTTTGGGCAGGTGTTGGGGGATCAGGACCGTATTAACTAATGATTGATGATTTGATTGAAATTTTTTTACAAATTTAGACCAAAATTCGTAAATCGTAAGAAACCCGGCCCTGACATTAGTTATTCAACGTGTGTGGGTATTTTTAAGAAAACACACACAAAAGGTTGACGCGAATATCTCTTTACAAATTTAGACCAAAATTCGTATTCCTTTATGAATTCATAGAAACCGTCGCTGAGTTATTCAACGGGGGGTGGGGCTGGTCTTTACACAATCGTGTGATTTCATAGAATTCCGGCGCGCCAGTGGTGGGGGTGGTTTCTATATTAACACAGTGTGAATAGTTTTGGTTATCATTCTGTTTAGTTCAGACAAATTCTTGAAAAGCTGCTGAAAAATGTTTGGATTCAACTACTCCTCCGATATTTTAGATCGTGAAAGTGGAGTGCTGTATTTATACCACTTATTTATGGATCTAAGCTGGGATGCGAATCACGCATCCATATACAATACAGATTATATTAATCCTGTGAGTGCAAAGAAGAAGGCTGACGAATACTGGTCAAGTGCCGAAATCTGCACAAAATTCATAGAGGGCCAGCTAACAATGGCTGCGGTCATAATACAATTGGAGAAAAACAATCATGGTGCCTACATGACGCCCATTAGGGAATATCTAACTCAGGAGGAGTTAGATATTCTCGCTGAAGAAGAAAAGAACGAGGCCTCGGATTTCTTCAAGAATCTGAGTAATCGTCAGTGGAAGGTAATTGATGCAGTATGCGAGGCTGCAGTTACGGATCCGTCTTTTTTGAAAACCGGTGTGGAGTGTGTACCAGTGTATACAGATGATGAACACGAGTATAATGCCCAAAAGTATGAGCTTGTGCAGGTGCGTAAATAAAAAAATCATACACAATGGTAGTCCTCCATACTCAAAAAACGCCCACACACACACACACACACATACCTCTAATATTTGTAATATCTCTGTAAATATTCCAATAAAAATAAGGTTGTTAAAAAAGAGTTATGTTATTTTGTCCACATCCTAGTATTTACCCTATTACTAATTGTGAATAAAAATAATTTATTGAATATATAATTGCTACATTCATTGTATAAATGATTTGTCCATGCATTCAATTTGGTGAACATCGAAATTAAATAACTTGCAATGCAATTTTTATAAGATTCATGAAATTTTTTTCAAGAAGAACAAAATAACTTAGGGAACTTTATTACAGAAAATTTATTTATCTAATTACAAACCTTTTTATTTGAAACACTAAATTATTAAAAAAATGTAATTTGAACATTCGTTTACATGCATTATAACAGGTCTCTCATACTAGAGGAAAAAAAGAGTACACATATAAATTTTTAAAAAACCTAAATCCCATGTGTGATAAATCAGTTGTAAATATCGTATATTATTACGATGAATGACGGACAGCTTTTTGAATAAGAAAAACTTTTCATATAAAATATAGACAAAACCTCCTAGTGTTTAAAAATTATGATACTAATACGATCAGTATTATATAAAATAAATTGATAGGAAGTTGAGTATTATGTATTTAATTCAACTTAGATTATAAATTATAACCCATACTTTGTATGAAGTAGTAATAAAGTTAAATTATTAATTCATTCTATTAATTTACATTGAAAATTTAATAATTTTATAATTGTATACATACTTTTAAACAATCACATACCTTGCCATGCCAAAAAAAAGCCCACACACATCTATACTAAACGGATAAAATTGAATATATGATTCATGCATTCATTGTATAAATGATTTATCCATGCGTTCAATTTGGTGAACATCGAAATTAAATAACTTATGCAATTTTTATAAGATTTATGAAATTTTTTCATGAATATCATCTGGAATATTTAATTTTTTTTTGTAAAAACACGTTCGTACAATACGTTTTGAATAGGATTTGCATATCCTACCTCTCTTGTGGGTGTCTACGTAGCCAAATTTCAAGTTAATCGGGTGTATAATATATAATATATATATATATATAATATATATATATATATATATATATATATATATATATATATATATATATATATATGTTAACGGTATCCCTATACACCCCCTTTACGCTCCCCCCATCATTGATGTAAATATCGTATATTATTACGATGAACGACGGCCAGCTTTTTGAATAAGAAACTTTTCATATAAAATATAGACAAAATCTCCTAGTGTTTAAAAATTATGATGCTAATACGATACTTTAGAATGTTTCACTGTAGAAATAGAAAGAAATAATAATAACACTGTCTTGAAATTGCATATTGGTTTGAAATATAGGATAAGAGATTGCTTTTCAAATATAAATAATAGTATTCGACTTTAGAACTATGCAAATGATCAGTTGTAAATATCGTATATTATTACGATGAATGACGGACAGCTTTTTGAATAAGAAAAACTTTTCATATGAAATATAGACTAAAACTCCTAGTGTTTAAAAATTATGATACTAATACGATCAGTATTATATAAAATAAATTGATAGGAAGTTAAGTATTATGAAATTTCATAAAACCTATTAGGTAATTATATGAATATAAATAATTAATTGAATTTATGATTCCTGGTTACCTTTTACTAATGATTTGTATATTCAATTTGGTGAGATTGAATAATTTATTGAACTTTTGCCATATAAGATTCACAAATTTTTTTATGGAAGAACAAAATAATTTAAGTAACTATTTTCCTATAAAATGCATGAAATTCATCAGATCAATCAGATTTTATTTCTTTGATTGGGCAGAATGCGAAATTTTTTATTATAGATCTCATATTTTCTTTTTTAGACAAAACCTCCTAGTGTTTAAAAATTATGATACTAATACGATCAACATTATATAAATAAATTGATAGGAAGTTAAGTATTATGTATTTAATTCAACTTAGATTATAAATTATAACCCATACTTTGTATGAAGTAGTAATAAAGTTAAATTATTAATTCTTTCTATTATTCTACATTGAAAATTTAATAATTTTATAATTGTATGCATACTTATAAACAATCACATACCTTGTTAGTCAAAAAAAAAATCCCACACACATCTATACTAAACGGATAAAATTGTTATTGAATATATGAGTCCTACATTAATCGTATAAATGATTTGTCCATGCATTCAATTTGGTGAACATCGAAATTAAATAACTTATGCAATTTTTATAAGATTCATGAAGAACAAAATAACTTAGGGAACTTTATTACAGAAAATTTATTTATCTAATTACAAACCTTTTTATTTGAAACACTAAATTATTTTAAAAATTGTCAAATATTAGGAGTAAATAAAACGTAGACGATAAATGTATACGATTGATGAATATCTTAAAATCATAACATTACTAAAAATACTGTTTTAGAAAATATAAACATGTATTCGATTAGGAAAGAATAAAATATAGAGGATAAACATATCCAACGATAAGTATATTTTTATGAAATAAAAGAATTCTTTTTGAATATAAATAATTTTATTTGAATTTAGAACTCTACATATGAAAAACGCTGTATAAAATGATGCTCAATGTTTTTTCTGAGAAATTGTTCAATTACTTACGCAATTATTAAATCTGGTAAAACATATGAATTACATAACTTGCTTGTGAAACATAAAACTACTTTTGAAAGATATGAAACTTTATTACCAAATTTGGCAGAAAGTTCATAAAATATATTTCACAACTTGAAAAGTTGGGTAGGCTATCGAAATTTTCAGGAAGCAGACGTCTTTTTTTTTTTTATTTAGACCAAAATTCGTAAATCGTAAGAAACCCGGCCCTGACATTAGTTATTCAACGTGTGTGGGTATTTCTAAGAAAACACACACAAAAGGTTGACGCGAATATCTCTTTACAAATTTAGACCAAAATTCGTATTCCTTTATGAATTCATAGAAACCGTCGCTGAGTTATTCAACGGGGGGTGGGGCTGGTCTTTACACAATCGTGTGATTTCATAGAATTCCGGCGCGCCAGTGGTGGGGGTGGTTTCTATATTAACACAGTGTGAATAGTTTTGGTTATCATTCTGTTTAGTTCAGACAAATTCTTGGAAAGCTGCTGAAAAATGTTTGGATTCAACTACTCCTCCGATATTTTAGATCGTGAAAGTGGAGTGCTGTATTTATACCACTTATTTATGCATCTAAGCTGGGATGCGAATCACGCATCCATATACAATACAGATTATATTAATCCTGTGAGTGCAAAGAAGAAGGCTGACGAATACTGGTCAAGTGCCGAAATCTGCACAAAATTCATAGAGGGCCAGCTAACAATGGCTGCGGTCATAATACAATTGGAGAAAAACAATCATGGTGCCTACATGACGCCCATTGGGGAATATCTAACTCAGGAGGAGTTAGATATTCTCGCTGAAGAAGAAAAGAACGAGGCCTCGGATTTCTTCAAGAATCTGAGTAATCGTCAGTGGAAGGTAATTGATGCAGTATGCGAGGCTGCAGTTACGGATCCGTCTTTTTTGAAAACCGGTGTGGAGTGTGTACCAGTGTATACAGATGATGAACACGAGTATAATGCCCAAAAGTATGAGCTTGTGCAGGTGCGTAAATAAAAAAATCATACACAATGGTAGTCCTCCATACTCAAAAAACGCCCACACACACACACACACACACATACCTCTAATATTTGTAATATCTCTGTAAATATTCCAATAAAAATAAGGTTGTTAAAAAAGAGTTATGTTATTTTGTCCACATCCTAGTATTTACCCTATTACTAATTGTGAATAAAAATAATTTATTGAATATATAATTGCTACATTCATTGTATAAATGATTTGTCCATGCATTCAATTTGGTGAACATCGAAATTAAATAACTTGCAATGCAATTTTTATAAGATTCATGAAATTTTTTTCAAGAAGAACAAAATAACTTAGGGAACTTTATTACAGAAAATTTATTTATCTAATTACAAACCTTTTTATTTGAAACACTAAATTATTAAAAAAATGTAATTTGAACATTCGTTTACATGCATTATAACAGGTCTCGCATACTAGAGGAAAAAAAGAGTACACATATAAATTTTTAAAAAACCTAAATCCCATGTGTGATAAATCAGTTGTAAATATCGTATATTATTACGATGAATGACGGACAGCTTTTTGAATAAGAAAAACTTTTCATATAAAATATAGACAAAACCTCCTAGTGTTTAAAAATTATGATACTAATACGATCAGTATTATATAAAATAAATTGATAGGAAGTTAAGTATTATGTATTTAATTCAACTTAGATTATAAATTATAACCCATACTTTGTATGAAGTAGTAATAAAGTTAAATTATTAATTCATTCTATTAATTTACATTGAAAATTTAATAATTTTATAATTGTATACATACTTTTAAACAAACACATACCTTGCCATGCCAAAAAAAAGCCCACACACATCTATACTAAACGGATAAAATTGAATATATGATTCATGCATTCATTGTATAAATGATTTATCCATGCGTTCAATTTGGTGAACATCGAAATTAAATAACTTATGCAATTTTTATAAGATTTATGAAATTTTTTCATGAATATCATCTGGAATATTTAATTTTTTTGTAAAAACACGTTCGTACAATACGTTTTGAATAGGATTTGCATATCCTACCTCTCTTGTGGGTGTCTACGTAGCCAAATTTCAAGTTAATCGGGTGTATAATATATATATATATATATATATATATATATATATATATATATATATATATATATATATATATATATATATATATATATATATATATATATATATATATATATATATATATATATATATATATATATATATATATATATATATATGTTAACGGTATCCCTATACACCCCCTTTACGCTCCCCCCATCATTGATGTAAATATCGTATATTATTACGATGAACGACGGCCAGCTTTTTGAATAAGAAACTTTTCATATAAAATATAGACAAAATCTCCTAGTGTTTAAAAATTATGATGCTAATACGATACTTTAGAATGTTTCACTGTAGAAATAGAAAGAAATAATAATAACACTGTCTTGAAATTGCATATTGGTTTGAAATATAGGATAAGAGATTGCTTTTCAAATATAAATAATAGTATTCGACTTTAGAACTATGCAAATGATCAGTTGTAAATGTCGTATATTATTACGATGAATGACGGACAGCTTTTTGAATAAGAAAAACTTTTCATATGAAATATAGACTAAACCTCCTAGTGTTTAAAAATTATGATACTAATACGATCAATATTATATAAATAAATTGATAGGAAGTTAAGTATTATGTATTTAATTCAACTTAGATTATAAATTATAACCCATACTTTGTATGAAGTAGTAATAAAGTTAGATTATTAATTCATTCTATTATTCTACATTGAAAATTTAATAATTTTATAATTGTATGCATACTTTTAAACAATCACATACCTTGCCGTGCCAAAAAAAAGCCCACACACATCTATACTAAACGGATAAAATTGAATATATGATTCATGCATTCATTGTATAAATGATTTATCCATGCGTTCAATTTGGTGAACATCGAAATTAAATAACTTATGCAATTTTTATAAGATTTATGAAATTTTTTCCATGAATATCATCTGGAATATTTAATTTTTTTGTAAAAACACGTTCGTACGATACGTTTTGAATAGGATTTGCATATCCTACCTCTCTTGTGGGTGTCTACGTAGCCAAATTTCAAGTTAATCGGGTGTATAATATATATATATATATATATATATATATATATATATATATATATATATATATATATATATATATATATATATATATATATATATATATATATATATATGTTAACGGTATCCCTATACACCCCCTTTACGCCCCCCATCATTGATGTGAATATCGTATATTATTACGATGAACGACGGCCAGCTTTTTGAATAAGAAAAACTTTTCAAATAAAATATAGACAAAATCTCCTAGTGTTTAAAAATTATGATGCTAATACGATACTTTAGAATGTTTCACTGTAGAAATAGAAAGAAATAATAATAACACTATCTTGAAATTGCATATTGGTTTGAAATATTTAATAAGAGATTGCTTTTCAAATATAAATAACAGTATTCGACTTTAGAACTATGCAAATGAAAAACGCTATATAAAATATCGAACGAACATAAATGTTAAAGTTTTTCATATAGGTAAGAAACCCACATTACTTTACTTTCCACGACTCCCACCATTCCTCCATGCTTACCTGTTACTGTGCAATCTCCGAAAATTACCGAAGAAACCCGAACTCCTGTACACGATTGTTGTGAATAAAAGCGTCTAAAATATTAGAAATAAAGATATCCGGTAATTATAAACATATAATAGTACCTAGTCCTCCAAAATGAAATTGATGCATTTCATATTGCTTTAATCATTTATATTGGCCAAACTCATAAACTTATCAATCAAAACTGTTAATCAATCAAATCTTCTTAGATGTAATTACGAACAAACATCTGAAATTTCATAAAACCTATTAGGTAATTATATGAATATAAATAATTAATTGAATTTATGATTCCTGGTTACCTTTTACTAACGATTTGTATATTCAATTTGGTGAGATTGAATAATTTATTGAACTTTTGCCATATAAGATTCACAAATTTTTTTATGGAAGAACAAAATTATTTAAGTAACTATTTTCCTATAAAATGCATGAAATTCATCAGATCAATCAGATTTTATTTCTTTGATTGGGCAGAATGCGAAATTTTTTATTATAGATCTCATATTTTCTTTTTTAGACAAAACCTCCTAGTGTTTAAAAATTATGATACTAATACGATCAACATTATATAAATAAATTGATAGGAAGTTAAGTATTATGTATTTAATTCAACTTAGATTATAAATTATAACCCATACTTTGTATGAAGTAGTAATAAAGTTAAATTATTAATTCATTCTATTATTCTACATTGAAAATTTAATAATTTTATAATTGTATGCATACTTATAAACAATCACATACCTTGTTAGTCAAAAAAAAATCCCACACACATCTATACTAAACGGATAAAATTGTTATTGAATATATAAGTCCTACATTAATCATATAAATGATTTGTCCATGCATTCAATTTGGTGAACATCGAAATTAAATAACTTATGCAATTTTTATAAGATTCATGAAGAACAAAATAACTTAGGGAACTTTATTACAGAAAATTTATTTATCTAATTACAAACCTTTTTATTTGAAACACTAAATTATTTTAAAAAATGTCAAATATTAGGAGTAAATAAAACGTAGACGATAAATGTATACGATTGATGAATATCTTAAAATCATAACATTACTAGAAATACTGTTTTAGAAAATATAAACATGTATTCGATTAGGAAAGAATAAAATATAGAGGATAAACATATCCAACGATAAGTATATTTTTATGAAATAAAAGAATTCTTTTTGAATATAAATAATTTTATTTGAATTTAGAACTCTACATATGAAAAACGCTGTATAAAATGATGCTCAATGTTTTTTCTGAGAAATTGTTCAATTACTTACGCAATTATTAAATCTGGTAAAACATATGAATTACATAACTTGCTTGTGAAACATAAAACTACTTTTGAAAGATATGAAACTTTATTACCAAATTTGGCAGAAAGTTCATAAAATATATTTCACAACTTGAAAAGTTGGGTAGGCTATCGAAATTTTCAGGAAGCAGACGTCTTTTATTAAATTGTACCGAATAAATTTTAGATTCTGGTTGCTACACTATATGATAATTTTGATAACGTGCTATTTTTTCTAGAGATCTATAATTCGTTCACAAAACTCTTGAATTTTTAGGAAGTTTTTCCCGTTGATCGCAAAAACTGTTGAAGAAGATTTTCCGAAATATCATTACATACCTTTGAAAGTACTATTCCATATATTTAGTTTTGATCATTACTACAATTAGATGACCATCAGCTATTTTCTAGTTTTAATTTCAAAAATTGAATTTACGTATTCTGCAAATAACCCGTCCTTTTGTTTCTTGAAAAATCAAAAATTGATATGATTGAAACTTTTTTCGTATACATGAAACGGTTCGAATGCTTAAATAGACTTTATGGAACTTTTTTTCATATAAGATTCACAAAAATTTTTATGGAAAAACAAAAATAACTTTGCATGCAATAAGATGCCTGAAATTTTTTTCATCAGATTTTATTTCTTACGACTTGCTCAGGGAACGCATTCATAAGTGAAAAAATTTTGAATTTGTATTATTTTATCATTGACAGTTTACACGCGATCTAAGTTATATTTGATAAACTCACTAGAACGTATGCTAATCTGTGAAAAATGTTAGTATGTTTCTTTGCTCTTATTAGTGGTTTCTGATGATGCCGTCCTCGTTGAATACGCTGATTGTTCAGCTGTTGTGCTTCCAAGTTGGTTGAAGTGAAGTGGAGGGAGTCTCTATGAACCAACCTTACCTTTTTCGACTAAATATGCACGTTTCTGGTCGATCACAACAATAAAGCACTTGCACGTTATCGATTAATGTTCACTGGTCCGATTATTCAGATTTATTGATCAATATCCGTATCGATTGACCAAATGTTAAGTGTTATAGAGTTGTGGACTGTATATGTACGTTTTTTATAGATAAACACCATGGTGTATTTAGAAAAATACCCCAAAAAAGTGTCGCATATCAGGACAAAAACCTGTTGCAATGATTAAAAATATTTTTCGAACGAAGAAATAAGTTAGAACGCGAAAAATTGTTATCCCTGCTCTGGCTTTTAGGGCGTGCGATGGTAGAAGCAGGTAGCGAAAATACGAACGAGAGACGCTAAGAGACAGTAACAAGACGTCAATTCTTAGTCACCCTTGTGTATATATCATCTCAATTTTAACATAAAATATACATATATATATATAATATATATATATATATATATATATATATATATATATATATATATATATATATATATATATATCTAAATACACCATGGTGTTTATCTATAAAAAACGTACATATACAGTCCACAACTCTATAACGCTTAACATTTGGTCAATCGATACGGATATTGATCAATAAATCTGAATAATCGGACCAGTGAACATTAATCGATAACGTGCAAGTGCTTTATTGTTGTGATCGACCAGAAACGTGCATATTTAGTCGAAAAAGGTAAGGTTGGTTCATAGAGACTCCCTCCACTTCACTTCAACCAACTTGGAAGCACAACAGCTGAACAATCAGCGTATTCAACGAGGACGGCATCATCAGAAACCACTAATAAGAGCAAAGAAACATACTAACATTTTTCACAGATTAGCATACGTTCTAGTGAGTTTATCAAATATAACTTAGATCGCGTGTAAACTGTCAATGATAAAATAATACAAATTCAAAATTTTTTCACTTATGAATGCGTTCCCTGAGCAAGTCGTAAGAAATAAAATCTGATGAAAAAAATTTCAGGCATCTTATTGCATGCAAAGTAATTTTTGTTTTTCCATAAAAATTTTTGTGAATCTTATATGAAAAAAAGTTCCATAAAGTCTATTTAAGCATTCGAACCGTTTCATGTAGACGAAAAAAGTTTCAATCATATCAATTTTTGATTTTTCAAGAAACAAAAGGACGGGTTATTTGCAGAATACGTAAATTCAATTTTTGAAATTAAAACTAGAAAATAGCTGATGGTCATCTAATTGTAGTAATGATCAAAACTAAATATATGGAATAGTACTTTCAAAGGTATGTAATGATATTTCGGAAAATCTTCTTCAACAGTTTTTGCGATCAACGGGAAAAACTTCCTAAAAATTCAAGAGTTTTGTGAACGAATTATAGATCTCTAGAAAAAATAGCACGTTATCAAAATTATCATATAGTGTAGCAACCAGAATCTAAAATTTATTCGGTACAATTTAATAAAAGACGTCTGCTTCCTGAAAATTTCGATAGCCTACCCAACTTTTCAAGTTGTGAAATATATTTTATGAACTTTCTGCCAAATTTGGTAATAAAGTTTCATATCTTTCAAAAGTAGTTTTATGTTTCACAAGCAAGTTATGTAATTCATATGTTTTACCAGATTTAATAATTGCGTAAGTAATTGAACAATTTCTCAGAAAAAACATTGAGCATCATTTTATACAGCGTTTTTCATATGTAGAGTTCTAAATTCAAATAAAATTATTTATATTCAAAAAGAATTCTTTTATTTCATAAAAATATACTTATCGTTGGATATGTTTATCCTCTATATTTTATTCTTTCCTAATCGAATACATGTTTATATTTTCTAAAACAGTATTTCTAGTAATGTTATGATTTTAAGATATTCATCAATCGTATACATTTATCGTCTACGTTTTATTTACTCCTAATATTTGACATTTTTTAAAATAATTTAGTGTTTCAAATAAAAAGGTTTGTAATTAGATAAATAAATTTTCTGTAATAAAGTTCCCTAAGTTATTTTGTTCTTCATGAATCTTATAAAAATTGCATAAGTTATTTAATTTCGATGTTCACCAAATTGAATGCATGGACAAATCATTTATACGATTAATGTAGGACTCATATATTCAATAACAATTTTATCCGTTTAGTATAGATGTGTGTGGGATTTTTTTTGACTAACAAGGTATGTGATTGTTTATAAGTATGCATACAATTATAAAATTATTAAATTTTCAATGTAGAATAATAGAATGAATTAATAATTTAACTTTATTACTACTTCATACAAAGTATGGGTTATAATTTATAATCTAAGTTGAATTAAATACATAATACTTAACTTCCTATCAATTTATTTATATAATGTTGATCGTATTAGTATCATAATTTTCAAACACTAGGAGGTTTTGTCTAAAAAAGAAAATATGAGATCTATAATAAAAAATTTCGCATTCTGCCCAATCAAAGAAATAAAATCTGATTGATCTGATGAATTTCATGCATTTTATAGGAAAATAGTTACTTAAATTATTTTGTTCTTCCATAAAAAAATTTGTGAATCTTATATGACAAAAGTTCAATAAATTATTCAATCTCACCAAATTGAATATACAAATCGTTAGTAAAAGGTAACCACGAATCATAAATTCAATTAATTATTTATATTCATATAATTACCTAATAGGTTTTATGAAATTTCAGATGTTTGTTCGTAATTACATCTAAAAAGATTTGATTGAATAACAGTTTTAATTGATAAGTTTATGAGTTTGGCCAATATAAATGATTAAAGCAATATGAAATGCATCAATTTCATTTTGGAGGACTAGGTACTATTATATGTTTATAATTACCGGATATCTTTATTTCTAATATTTTGGACGCTTTTATTCACAACAATCGTGTACAGGAGTTCGGGTTTCTTCGGTAATTTTCGGAGATTGCACAGTAACAGGTAAGCATGGAGGAATGGTGGGGGTCGTGGAAAGTAAAGTAATGTGGGTTTCTTACCTATATGAAAAAGTTTAACATTTATGTTCGTTCGATATTTTATATAGCGTTTTTCATTTGCATAGTTCTAAAGTCGAATACTGTTATTTATATTTGAAAAGCAATCTCTTATTCCATATTTCAAACCAATATGCAATTTCAAGATAGTGTTATTATTATTTCTTTCTATTTCTACAGTGAAACATTCTAAAGTATCGTATTAGCATCATAATTTTTAAACACTAGGAGATTTTGTCTATATTTTATTTGAAAAGTTTTTCTTATTCAAAAAGCTGGCCGTCGTTCATCGTAATAATATACGATATTCACATCAATGATGGGGAGCGTAAAGGGGGTGTATAGGGATACCGTTAACATATATATATATATATATATATATATATATATATATATATATATATATATATATATATATATATATATTATACACCAGATTATCTGAATATTGGCTACGTAGACGCCCACAAGAGAGGTAGGATATGCAAATCCTATTCAAAACGTATTGTACGAACGTGTTTTTACAAAAAAATTAAATATTCCAGATGATATTAATGAAAAAATTTCATAAATCTTATAAAAATTGCATAAGTTATTTAATTTCGATGTTCACCAAATTGAACGCATGGATAAATCATTTATACAATGAATGCATGAATCATATATTCAATTTTATCCGTTTAGTATAGATGTGTGTGGGCTTTTTTTTGGCACGGCAAGGTATGTGATTGTTTAAAAGTATGCATACAATTATAAAATTATTAAATTTTCAATGTAGAATAATAGAATGAATTAATAGAATGAATTAATAATCTAACTTTATTACTACTTCATACAAAGTATGGGTTATAATTTATAATCTAAGTTGAATTAAATACATAATACTTAACTTCCTATCAATTTATTTATATAATATTGATCGTATTAGTATCATAATTTTTAAACACTAGGAGGTTTAGTCTATATTTCATATGAAAAGTTTTTCTTATTCAAAAAGCTGTCCGTCATTCATCGTAATAATATACGATATTTACAACTGATCATTTGCATAGTTCTGAAGTCGAATACTATTATTTATATTTGAAAAGCAATCTCTTATCCTATATTTCAAACCAATATGCAATTTCAAGACAGTGTTATTATTATTTCTTTCTATTTCTACAGTGAAACATTCTAAAGTATCGTATTAGCATCATAATTTTTAAACACTAGGAGATTTTGTCTATATTTTATATGAGAAGTTTCTTATTCAAAAAGCTGGCCGTTGTTCATCGTAATAATATACGATATTTACATCAATGATGGGGGGAGCGTAAAGGGGGTGTATAGGGATACCGTTAACATATATATATATATATATATATATATATATATATATATATATATATATATATATATATATATATATATATATATATATGTATATATATATATATATATATATATATATATATATATATATATATATATATATATATATATATATATATATATTATACACCCGATTAACTTGAAATTTGGTTACGTAGACACCCACAAGAGAGGTAGGATATGCAAATCCTATTCAAAACGTATTGTACGAACGTGTTTTTACAAAAAAATTAAATATTCCAGATGATATTCATGAAAAAATTTCATGAATGAATGCATGAATCATATATTCAATAATAATTTTATCTGTTTAGTATAGATATGTGTGGGCTTTTTTTGGCATGGCAAGGTATGTGATTGTTCAAAAGTATGCATACAATTATAAAATTATTAAATTTTCAATGTAGAATAATAGAATGAATTAATAATTTAACTTTATTACTACTTCATACAAAGTATGGGTTATAATTTATAATCTAAGTTGAATTAAATACATAATACTTAACTTCCTATCAATTTATTTATAAAATATTGATCGTATTAGTATCATAATTTTTAAACACTAGGAGGTTTTTGTCTATATTTTATATGAAAAGTTTTTCTTATTCAAAAAGCTGTCCGTCATTCATCGTAATAATATACGATATTTACACCTGATTTATCACACATGGGATTTAGGTTTTTTAAAAATTTATATGTGTACTCTTTTTTCCTCTAGTATGAGAGAACTGTTATAATGCATGTAAACGAATGTTCAAATTACATTTTTTTAATAATTTAGTGTTTCAAATAAAAAGGTTTGTAATTAGATAAATAAATTTTCTGTAATAAAGTTCCCTAAGTTATTTTGTTCTTCTTGAAAAAAATTTCATGAATCTTATAAAAATTGCATTGCAAGTTATTTAATTTCGATGTTCACCAAATTGAATGCATGGACAAATCATTTATACAATGAATGTAGGAATTATATATTCAATAAATTATTTTTATTCACAATTAGTAATAGGGTAAATACTAGGATGTGGACAAAATAACATAACTCTTTTTTAACAATCTTATTTTTATTGGAATATTTACAGAGATATTACAAATATTAGAGGTATGTGTGTGTGTGTGTGTGGGCGTTTTTTGAGTATGGAGGACTACCATTGGGTATGATTTTTTTATTTACGCACCTGCACAAGCTCATACTTTTGGGCATTATACTCGTGTTCATCATCTGTATACACTGGTACACACTCCACACCGGTTTTCAAAAAAGACGGATCCGTAACTGCAGCCTCGCATACTGCATCAATTACCTTCCACTGACGATTACTCAGATTCTTGAAGAAATCCGAGGCCTCGTTCTTTTCTTCTTCAGCGAGAATATCTAACTCATCCTGAGTTAGATATTCCCTAATGGGCGTCATGTAGGCACCATGATTGTTTTTCTCCAATTGTATTATGACCTCAGCCATTGTTAGCTGGCCCTCTATGAATTTTGTGCAGATTTCGGCACTTGACCAGTATTCGTCAGCCTTCTTCTTTGCACTCACAGGATTAATATAATCTGTATTGTATATGGATGCGTGATTCGCATCCCAGCTTAGATGCATAAATAGGTGGTATAAATACAGCACTCCACTTTCACGATCTAAAATATCGGAGGAGTAGTTGAATCCAAACATTTTTCAGCAGCTTTTCAAGAATTTGTCTGAACTAAACAGAATGATAACCAAAACTATTCACACTGTGTTAATATAGAAACCACCCCCACCACTGGCGCGCCGGAATTCTATGAAATCACACGATTGTGTAAAGACCAGCCCCACCCCCCGTTGAATAACTCAGCGACGGTTTCTATGAATTCATAAAGGAATACGAATTTTGGTCTAAATTTGTAAAGAGATATTCGCGTCAACCTTTTGTGTGTGTTTTCTTAGAAATACCCACACACGTTGAATAACTAATGTCAGGGCCGGGTTTCTTACGATTTACGAATTTTGGTCTAAATTTGTAAAAAAATTTCAATTCCCACGATCATCAATCATTAGTTAATACGGTCCTGATCCCCCAACACCTGCCCAAACAATAGAAACAATAGGAACAAAAGACCTGCCATCCGTTTTTGTGAAGAGATATTCGCGTCAACCTTTTGTGTGTTTTCTTAGAAATACCTGGCCATGTCGAATAACTAATGTCAGGGGTGGATTTCATACGAATTTTGGTCTAAATTTGTAAAAAAATTCAATTCTCACGATCCTCAATCATTAGTTAATACGGTCCTGCCCTAACACCTGGTCTAACGATAGGAACAAAAGACTGCACACCTGCCCCAACAATAGACCTGTCCTGACGTGTCTAACAATAGGAACAATAGACCGGCCATGATTTATGACCTTGAGCTGTCATCATCAATCATTTTTAATGGCTCCGGGTGGCGTTCTTCTACTTATGAGCATAAGTTCGAGAGATGTTTTGTTTCGTGGAGTACATTCTTGATTTCTTGTTATGGAACGAAAAACTATCGTTGGTGTGCAGTACCTCAATGTACGAACACATCAAAAACTACTCCAAATAAAATATTGTGCCAAGAAGAGCAGATATACGAAAAAAAATGGTTGGACTTAGCGAGAAGAAAGTGCGACGGAATGTCTGTAACTTCATCAATTTACTTTTGTGAAGAACATTTTGATGATAGTGTACAGTAATTACTTATAACAAATAAATGGAATGAAATGTGTCTGAATTAAATTGTAGTAAATATACATTGTGTAATGTTAAAGGTAATATTTACGAGAGCATACATCATTTTTACTTGTTTCAGCTGCCGAATGATATGGAAAATTACATGCGATACCATGTAGTGGGCACTGTTGATAAAAGAATGCTGAAGCATGGCTGTCTCCTTACAAAATTTCTGACAGAAAAAGAAGTTTGCCTTCAACTGTAACATCTCGGACTTATACTTTTCAGGTTATGTCTTGTTTGTTATTTCAAAAGTATTTTTTTAAGCATCTAGGTATTTTATGGCAAATAATATATTATATAGTTATAATTCTTACACAGAAGTTTTCATATTTCGAAATACAGCGTCACAAAAGTCTGAATTACTTGCAAAGAAATTGCAAATCATAAACATATCCACTCTGGGAAGATTTCGATTGTCGGCTTTCGTAAATCCTGTTTCCATTATGAAAAACTGGAGGAGCACAACGTGACGGTTTTTAAATCGATTACTGTATCCTAATTTATCAGTAATCTTTCAGCAACTTTTAGAATTTCAACAAAATTGTGTAAATATATGAGTGAACTAAAGTAGGTAGTACCCGTGCAGTCAATGGTTGCCCACAAATGACGTCACGCGCTGTGATTGGTGTTTCAGTACGGATTCAAAATATTATAAATAACAGCATTTTATATCTTCATTTGAAAATATTTAAATGAAACATATTGAATTATTATTCGATAAATAATCGTAAAAAAATATATTTATTTTATCTAAGTATATTTTAGATATTAATCTGATTAATACTGTCCGATGCCCTATTACATAAATTTCGACAAGAAAACGGAAAAGGACATAGAAAACTGATATGAGGAATATTTCAACGACTCGGTGAACATGGACGTACCCATAGAAATAGACAAAACAACCTCTTATGAAATCCTAAGCAACATGAAAAACAGTGCTCCGGGGGCAGATAAGATCACCTGGAGTGTCCCCAAAATCTTGAAGCAAGAAATACATTAATACATAATGAAGATTTACAAGTGTGTTGCCTGGGTAACTGTTTACTACCACAAATATGGAAATTTAATACAATCATAAACAAAACAGAACCAAGATCATAAATAGTAGAGAACTATAGGCCTATGATGCTCTTACCAGTACTAGGCAAATTAAGCTTTCTACAGTTCACCCTTTCACATTATTTGTCTCAAATATACAAAATGCATAACTAAACCAGAGGAAAACAGCTGCGGTCTGTTTGGATTTGAGAAAAGCTTTCGACAGTATGTTGCTGAAGGGCGTACTGTACAAATTGCACATGAAAAACACTCCAACGTACCTTATACATACCATTAGAGTGTTTTTAGAGAATAGAAAATTAAAAATTAATATAAATGGCGCAGCCTCTACTGTATTTACTTCCTATAGGAGCACTCCGCAGAAATCACCACTGTCTCCGCTCCTGTATAAAACCTTTTGTAGGGATATAGACACACCGTAGAATACAAAACAATAGGTAGTATATATTACAATATGCAGATGATACAATAGTAATTTCACACAATAAAACACTGAAAAACGGCGTGACAAAACTACAAGAACAGATAAACAGCATCACAACATGGTTTTCTAGATGGAGAAATCACAACTTATAATATTCAACCACAATATAAACCAGGAATCACCATCAATTTCCATAAACAAAAAGAAAGTAAGGTCATCTCCTTCAATTAAATACCTTTAGTTCATTGAAATGTTAAATTTTTTTGGGCTAACCTTGCGTTTTTTAAAAGACGCAATTTTATTGTTGAAATGTGTGAGGGGGGTCACTAGGAGCTTAACTCCAAGTTTGTGGGGTTGCAACCCTTGTCCCGTTGCCGCCATATTAGAAAAAGGGGTGCAAACGTCCTTTTCGCTATATCTCCCGAATGATGCCTCCCACAAAAATATTGTCAAGACATAATCTGTAGAAAATCGATTTGTCAACAATTTTGTTTATTCAGTTTTTTCAAAAAAATGACAAATAAAAAAGTTATCAACAAAAATATGAGAAAATTTCCCAACAAATTTTCTTTTTTGTTATATAACTGCTTCATTTTTCATTTCACAACCAAATGACCTCAGGACATTCTTAAAGAGCATTTTCAACCAACATCTTCACCTTTAATTTTTTTGGATTTGAGGAATCCATGGGCGTTCCAGAGCGCTCCAAAGTCGACCAGGTTCTTACTACTCGCAATAATCCGGTAACTATGAAACGTCTGCCTTACTTTTGTATATTCATAAATCGTTTTTAATATTTGTCTTAACATTTATATATGATCAACTACCTGAAAATGACCTTTTTTTTCTTACTATACAACTTAAAATATTCTTGTTTTTTACAATAATTTCTAACGCGACTGTACATTTACAAACAAAGTCGTGGGAACGCTTGCGTCGCACAAAAAAACATCAATCAACCAAGATTAAGTTTGATAAAGGCACCGTACCAGCAATATCCCAAGAAAAATTTATTGTTAATGAAAAGAACAAAGCAAACTTCATAGACCTTCTGAAAACTGCACTATCAGAGGTAGGTTTTTGTGTTGACCAAGCTGAATCAGATGCAGATACAGCAATCATCTATTCTGCGCTTACTGCGTCCCAATCCTATGATACTGAGACTATCGTAGCAGTTCATACATCGTTCTTAATATTTTTCACAGGTGAGATAATTTTGGAGATGATTATATATTTCAACTATTATTTACAGCTGTTCTTTTCTACTTTTTTTGGATGGTCCAGGCTGCTATTCAGGATTTAATTCAGCTTCTAAAGTAAAGGTTTGGGGAATGCCAGGAGTTGCAATCGGAGTCATTGTTGGTAATTCATCTTCGATTTCATTTTACTCCATTAATTTCGATAACTCCATGATGTTGCTACATGTTTCTCCAGAACAATTGAGGCACCCTGCAGAGCATTTCAGACCTGCATTTCTGCAACTACACATGCTTCCACAATTCCCTTTGAATCTGCAGAAAATTAATTTCATTAGATCAGGGGGTGCTGGAGGCTTCAAAGTTTGGATTGGTATCCAAATGTTTCCATGCTTTTTCCAGCCCCAATCTTCAGATTGCAGTATTTTCCGAGCCACGACTGCACCTGGTGGTAAACTCGGAGACTGTGAAAACAGGCTGTATCTTGTGTTGGAGGAAGCGATGACAAACTAAATGTGTTTTTGGTTACTTTCTCGGCGAAGCGTTTGTGTCTCATGCTATCCAGTGAATCATCTTTATTGCCGCCGTGTAAATCAACGAAAAAACCTTCGCCAACGAAAGTGAGCAAATTGGATGCACTTTCTCACTGAGGAATAACGCTGTTCCGCTAGCTACATAACTCAAGATGTTTCTCCATAATTTTAATGAATTTCAGTTCACCTATGTTATAAGCTGCTGATGTTGTGTCACATCCTGAGAAAGCATAGAGAAACAGCAAATGCTCAGCCATGGTCAGATGTCCATCTTTTTGAAGGTTTTTAAAACAAAATGTTGGACTGTTTTCTTCCTGATGTCGTCAGCAAGACAAGAATGTCAATGTCCTCTGCTACGATATTCACGGTATTATAAGGGACGCAGCAAGCGCAGAAGAGACGATTGCTGTATCTGCATCTGCTTCAGCTTGGTCAACTCAAAAACCCACCTCTGATAGTGCAGTTTTCAGAAGGTCTATGAAGTTTGCTTTGTTCTTTTCATTAACAATAAATTTTTCTTGGGATATTGCTTGTACGGTGCTCTTATCAAACTTAATCTCGGTTGATTGATGCTTTTTTGTGCGACGCAAGCGTTCCCACGACTTTGTTTGTAAATGTATAGTCGCGTTTGAAATTATTGTGAAAAACAAGAATATTTCAAATTGTATAGTGGGAAAGAAAGTAATTCTTAGGTAGTTGATCCTATATAAATGTTAGCAGTTATATAACAAAAAAAAAAATTAGTTGGGAAATTTTCTCATATATTTGTTTATAACTTATTTATTTGTCATTTTATTGAAAAAAGTTAAATAGACAAAATTGTTGACAAAGCGATTTGCTACAGATTATGTTTCGACAAAATTTTTGTGGGATGCATCGTTCGGGAGATATAGCGAAAAGGGCGTTTTCATCCCTTTTTCTAATATGGCGGCCGCGGGACAAGGGTTGCAACCCCACAAACTTGGAGTTAAGCTCCTAGTGACCCCCCTCTCACATCCCAACAATAAAATTGCGTCTTCTAAAAAACGCAAGGTCCAATGTAACTTTTCAATGGGCTACTTGGAATTCAAATAGATGACAAAGTAAACCTAAAATTACATATTAACTCCTTAAAGAAAAAAGTTATCACAGAGCCAAGCATTTTAGAAACTTGACATATAGAGATCCGGGAATAAGTATGAACACACCATCATTTATCTACAAATCCATATGGAAACCAATGTTGGATATGGGCACCCCTTGTACTCCAACTGTCGGTTCAAAGATCACAAAAGAATGACATAGGCAACCTCATGCACAACGAACCTGTACAACATCGGATATTGCACAGGTTTGGATGTTGAACATCCACACAGGAAATACCCATCAAGCATCATATTACAGAAACTAGGAATATTTCCAAATGATTGTTTTTTCTTTTTTTCTACAGATTTAATTTGGGCTGCAGGACCCGGTCAATTGCCTTTTGATGAATGCCAATTTGGTATATATCATCAATAAAGTACAGTTATCTATCATTTACTCGTCAGACTGAAAATAGGAAGAGGTATTTTTGTAACTGATATTTGATATATTTTCTGAAACATGTGAAGTTGCAATAATTAAATTCGAATTCCAACAAATTTTTTTCATATTGCTAATCAAACAGCTTTGTTAATGCACAACAAAAGAAAACATTCAAAAAACAAAATCAAGGATGCAAAGCTATAATAATCCTCGAGGATGAATGATCTTTATTCAAACCATTTTATGCTTTTAGGAAGTTTTGTCATGGATAAAACAGTTAAAAAAGGTTTTCGCCATGATGAAAACCCTTTTTATCAGTCTGGACTACGTGGGCACATGCTGCTTTGCTAGCTCACGTCAATCTTCTATATAGTTTTAAGAGCTTAACCTTCATGGTTAATGGTTAGTGGCTCCGTATTTCAGTGGTCAGTGTGTTGGGCTACTGAACAGAAAGTCGGTGGATCGAATCCCGGCCAAACCAACGAAACCAACTAGGCAGTATTCTGCCTAGTAAAGCCTCTCTGTAAAGACGTTCAGAACCGTCGTAAAACTGTAGGTCCTTCTATTCGTGTATCGCTGTATCACGCACAACACGAGTAGTTGTAGAGAGGTCACCACACCCTTAACCGGGTACGGCACCACAAGAAGAAGAACCTTCATGTCCATCGAGATTACTGTAATTCTGGAGGCCCCAGGTTCATACTTCAAAGTTTGTACCCCAGAGTTGACTGATTTACTGTGATCGTTTCTCAGAAGTTTCCTCATTATTCCGTAAGAAAGTCACTGCTTGCAAACTCAAAGGCAAATTTTGGGCTCATTCTCTGAACCCTCACATCCCTACATACAAGTGTAAACTTCCGAACTACTATATATGGTTTTATCGAATCCAAACTAATTCTGACACAAAATAACCTCCGAAAAGGAAATGATTTCAGTTATAGTAATCGTTAAAATCAAACATGTGTTTTTCTAATGAAATTGTTGTGGATTTTAAAAAAGTAAAGGCTTCATGATTTCAAAACAAAATACATATATATATATATATATATATATATATATATATATATATATATATATATATATATATATATATATATATATATATATATATATATATATATATATATATATATATGTATATATAAATTAAAAATCTTGTTATCGACCGTACTTTATATTATATATATTAGGATATCAGGTAAGCGGTCTGTCGGGAAAATGAAACTCTTATTTTCTCATCAACTCAATATTTCGTCACATTTCCAAGAATATTCTTGGAAATGTGTCATATAAAAAGAAGCAATGATTGTATAAATTATAAATCTGATACGGGTCAACTAAGCAACATTTATTGCAAAATTTTAAATCACATATAGATTACCTCCGCCAGGTGACAAACCGAAGATTGACACTCGCATTCACCGAAACTAGTCAGGCTAATTCTCACCCAGTCGTGTTGCATCCGTTGAATGTTGTGTTTATATTTTAATTTTACCAAAACTCCAGACCTGTAAGTTTTATTTGTGTGTTTTTACAGAAATTGTTCATTATTGATGTTTTTTATTTTTATTATAGTATTACTCCTGATGAAGTCACAAATGGTGACGAAATATTGAGTTGATGAGAAAATAAGAGTTTCATTTTCCCGACAGACCGCTTACCTGATATCCTAATATATATTTATATATATATATATATATATATATATATATATATATATATATATATATATATGGTTGTCTGGTTTCCCGGGTTTGTATCCGCGTATTGGCTTCGTCTTCGTTGAAGTCTGCTCGACGTTTCGGCAAAATCACATTTGCCATCTTCAGGTAGCTCTTCTTGGTCGGAATGAATACACTGAACTGAGTGGAAGTGTTATTTGCGTCCTTATATATCCCTCTCCTTCGTTGCGCTTCGTTGTGATTGGTTGTTCTCGGCGGCTGCGGCTTCGCGTGATTGGTCCTGCTGGTTCTGACTGCTGCTCCTCCTCGTGATTGGCTGCTTGATTGGAACGTGTACGATGTGTTGCATGAGTTCTTAATGCTGGTTTCCAAATAGCCGAGATTCGCTGCGCGTCATTTCGGGTGTTCAAACAACTTCTTGCTTTCTCTATCTCGATCGCCTCTCTGGTGATTCTGGTGTGTAGGCGCTGGCAGTTGGAAATCATTCTGGTGTTGGAGAAGTCAATTTTATGTCCTGTGTCAAGTATATGTGATGTAAGGGACGACGTAAGATCTCGCTGCTGTACTGCATTTTGATGTTCGCCCCTCCTCACACTGATTCGTCGGTTAGTTTGACCAATGTATGTGCCGTCACAATTATTGCATGGTATCTCGTAAACTCCCTGTCCTTCTAATAAAATTTTTATCCTTTGGATTCCTCAAAAGTTGGCCAATCTTCTTGTGCGTCGTGAATATAGTATTGATGTTGTTCCGGCGCAATAATCGTCCTATTCGGTCGGTGGTTCCTTTGATGTATGGTAGGAGAACTCTGCTGACTGCGGGATCCCCATCCGATGTAGTCTTAGTTTTATTTTCTTGTTTGGCTCTTCTGATGATTTTCCTTGAATAACCATTGGCTTTCAATGCTCCCTCGATGGTGGCCATTTCACTTTTCTTGTGATCCGAATCAGAAATGGTTCTGGAACGACAGATGAGTGTTTTTGCTGTTGAAAACAGTTGTCCTGGGTGATGGTGTGAGTCAGCCTGAAGGTATCTATTGGTATGGGTTTTCTTTCGATAACACGGTGTGGCCAAGTTTCCGTTAGGTTTCTTCATTATCAGAACATCAAGGAAGGAAGCTGGTTATTTTCTTCTTTTTCCATGGTGAGTTGTATTCGTTCG
Organism: Cynegetis impunctata; assembly: GCA_030704885.1. Classification (NCBI taxonomy): domain Eukaryota; kingdom Metazoa; phylum Arthropoda; class Insecta; order Coleoptera; family Coccinellidae; genus Cynegetis; species Cynegetis impunctata. The sequence goes on along the minus strand of JARQZK010002928.1, from coordinate 463,707 downwards.
TGTTTATTGTTGAGGTGCTTGAGGATCGTATACAGTTTTTCTTCTCCATGGGGCCAAATGACGAAAGTATCGTCGACATATCGTAGCCAAAGCTTTGGTTTCTCAGGGGATGTATTCAGCGTCTTGGTTTCGAACAATGTCATGAAGATATTGGCGAAAGGTGGGTGAAACTCGCGATCCCATTGGTGCTCCTTCGAGTTGTTTGTATTTCTGACCTCCGAAGTAAAAAAGGTGTTCTTGAGACAATGCTTGAGGAGTTCAATGATGTGTGGCTCTAGCTTCTTTTCCTGTTCTAACATTTCTATGCCTTCTTCCCACTGGAATCTGGGTGAATAATGACACTACGTCGAAACTCACCAGAAGATCGTTAGGTTCCACTTCTACTTCTTGGATAATCTCTAGGAAATGCTGCGAATTCTTCACATAAGATTCAGCTTCTTCCACAAGGGGCTGCAGTTGTTTGGCTAGGTATCCTGATAGTGGATGTAGAGCTGAACCCACACAACTAACGATAGGCCTAAGTGGCAAGTCAGGTTTGTGTGCTTTTGGAAGGCCATAGAGTTTCGGACATCTCGATGATTTTTCTCGTGGTATGAGTTGTTTCTGTACTTCTGGTTCTAATGGGCTGGCTTGTATCTTGGCCTTCGTTGTCTTCTCCAGATAGGTGGTAGGGTCTGTTTTTATGGGTTTATACGATGTTTCGTCAGCGAGTATATCCTTCATCTTCTTCTGGTAATCGTCCGAGTTCATCACCACTGTGGCGTTTCCTTTATCAGCCGGTAGTACGATGATTTGTTGGTTCTCTCGGATTCTCTTCAAAGCTGCTTGTTCCGCAGCGGTTATATTCTTCTTTGGTGGCTTTGTTGTTCGGAAAATTCTACATACATCTTGCCAAATTTCATCTGCGGTGGCTTTGTCAACTTTTTTGGTGGCCTCTTCAACTTCGCAAATTATGTCTTCGGTCGGTATGGTGGATGGGGCAGTAGCGAAATTGAATCCCTTCGCTAGAACTTTCTTGCAATCATCATCTAGTTGTTGGTTGGATGAATTGTAGATCATCTTCTCTGTTTGCAGTCGGGCCTCAGCGATTTCTGGAGTTTGCTTTTTCTTCAGGTGTTCGAACTTTTTCTTCTGTCGTTCCGTCCTTAGTTCTGTCGTCGTATCGCTTCGGTAAATTATCAGCTGCATGACTTTATCCCAAAGTACACTGTGGATCGTGTTGCTCAGTGTCCGGTGTAGGTTCCATAGTTCGGTATCTACATTACTTGCTTGGCCTCTGGTTTGGTGGATGTTGTTTCGCAGTAAAGCAAAACCTGTTCTTCGTAGAATCCTCTGTGTATTGTGGTCCTTCATATGGTATGACAGCCTCACACAGTTTGGAAGTATCTTCTCATCACGGCAGCGACGCAGGAATGTTAAGTTGCACAATAACTTACTCCTCGTTACGTGTAGCTTCTCGAATTTCTTGATCTGCTGGTTGACGTTCTCCCCGTAGAGGTCACTTATGTTGATTTTCAGGTTCTCGCGGAGATAATCTGGTTGTCTGGTTTCCCGGGTTTGTATCCGCGTATTGGCTTCGTCTTCGTTGAAGTCTGCTCGACGTTTTCGGCAAAATCACATTTGCCATCTTCAGGTAGCTCTTCTTGGTCGGAATGAATTGTCTGAGCTTAGTGTAAGTGTCATTTGCGTCCTGAAATATACCTCTCCTTCGTTGTGCTTCGTTGTGATTGGTTGTTCTCCGGCGGCTGCGGCTTCGCGTGATTGGTCCTGCTGGTTCTGACTGCTGCTCCTCCTCGTGATTGGCTGCTTGATTGGAACGTGTACGATGTGTTGCATGAGTTCTTAATGCTGGTTTCCAAATAGCCGAGATTCGCTGCGCGTCATTTCGGGTGTTCAAACAACTTCTTGCTTTCTCTATCTCGATCGCCTCTCTGGTGATTCTGGTGTGTAGGCGCTGGCAGTTGGAAATCATTCTGGTGTTGGAGAAGTCAATTTTATGTCCTGTGTCAAGTATATGTGATGTAAGGGACGACGTAAGATCTCGCTGCTGTACTGCATTTTGATGTTCGCCCCTCCTCACACTGATTCGTCGGTTAGTTTGACCAATGTATGTGCCGTCACAATTATTGCATGGTATCTCGTAAACTCCCTGTCCTTCTAATAAAATTTTATCCTTTGGATTCCTCAAAAGTTGGCCAATCTTCTTGTGCGTCGTGAATATAGTATTGATGTTGTTCCGGCGCAATAATCGTCCTATTCGGTCGGTGGTTCCTTTGATGTATGGTAGGAGAACTCTGCTGACTGCGGGATCCCCATCCGATGTAGTCTTAGTTTTATTTTCTTGTTTGGCTGTTTGCCAGCGCCTACACACCAGAATCACCAGAGAGGCGATCGAGATAGAGAAAGCAAGAAGTTGTTTGAACACCCGAAATGACGCGCAGCGAATCTCGGCTATTTGGAAACCAGCATTAAGAACTCATGCAACACATCGTACACGTTCCAATCAAGCAGCCAATCACGAGGAGGAGCAGCAGTCAGAACCAGCAGGACCAATCACGCGAAGCCGCAGCCGCCGAGAACAACCAATCACAACGAAGCGCAACGAAGGAGAGGGATATATAAGGACGCAAATAACACTTCCACTCAGTTCAGTGTATTCATTCCGACCAAGAAGAGCTACCTGAAGATGGCAAATGTGATTTTGCCGAAACGTCGAGCAGACTTCAACGAAGACGAAGCCAATACGCGGATACAAACCCGGGAAACCAGACAACCAGATTATCTCCGCGAGAACCTGAAAATCAACATAAGTGACCTCTACGGGGAGAACGTCAACCAGCAGATCAAGAAATTCGAGAAGCTACACGTAACGAGGAGTAAGTTATTGTGCAACTTAACATTCCTGCGTCGCTGCCGTGATGAGAAGATACTTCCAAACTGTGTGAGGCTGTCATACCATATGAAGGACCACAATACACAGAGGATTCTACGAAGAACAGGTTTTGCTTTACTGCGAAACAACATCCACCAAACCAGAGGCCAAGCAAGTAATGTAGATACCGAACTATGGAACCTACACCGGACACTGAGCAACACGATCCACAGTGTACTTTGGGATAAAGTCATGCAGCTGATAATTTACCGAAGCGATACGACGACAGAACTAACGACGGAACGACAGAAGAAAAAGTTCGAACACCTGAAGAAAAAGCAAACTCCAGAAATCGCTGAGGCCCGACTGCAACCAGAGAAGGTGGTCTACAATTTCTCCAACCAACAACTAGATGATGATTGCAAGAAAGTTCTAGCGAAGGGATTCAATTTCGCTATTGCCCCATCCACCATACCGACCGAAGACATAATTTGCGAAGTTGAAGAGGCCATCAAAAAAGTTGACAAAGCCACCGCAGATGAAATTCGGCAAGATGTATGTAGAATTCTTCGAACAACAAAACCACCAAAGAAGAATATAACCGCTGCGGAACAAGCAGCTTTGAAGAGAATCCGAGAGAACCAACAAATCATCGTACTACCGGCTGATAAAGGAAACGCCACAGTGGTGATGAACTCGGAGGATTACCAGAAGAAGATGAAGGATATACTCGCTGACGAAACATCGTATAAACCCATAAAAACAGACCCTACCACCTATCTGGAGAAGACAACGAAGGCCAAGATACAAGCCAGCCCATTAGAACCAGAAGTACAGAAACAACTCATACCACGAGAAAAATCATCGAGATGTCCGAAACTCTATGGCCTTCCAAAAGCACACAAACCTGACTTGCCACTTAGGCCTATCGTTAGTTGTGTGGGTTCAGCTCTACATCCACTATCAGGATACCTAGCCAAACAACTGCAGCCCCTTGTGGAAGAAGCTGAATCTTATGTGAAGAATTCGCAGCATTTCCTAGAGATTATCCAAGAAGTAGAAGTGGAACCTAACGATCTTCTGGTGAGTTTCGACGTAGTGTCATTATTCACCCAGATTCCAGTGGAAGAAGGCATAGAAATGTTAGAACAGGAAAAGAAGCTAGAGCCACACATCATTGAACTCCTCAAGCATTGTCTCAAGAACACCTATTTCACCTTCGGAGGTCAGAAATACAAACAACTCGAAGGAGCACCAATGGGATCGCGAGTTTCACCACCTTTCGCCAATATCTTCATGACATTGTTCGAAACCAAGACGCTGAATACATCCCCTGAGAAACCAAAGCTTTGGCTACGATATGTCGACGATACTTTCGTCATTTGGCCCCATGGAGAAGAAAAACTGTATACGTTCCTCAATCACCTCAACAATCAACACGAACGTATTCAGTTCACCATGGAAATAGAAGAAAATAACCAGCTTCCCTTCCTTGATGTTCTGATAATGAAGAAACCTAACGGAAAACTTGGCCACACCGTGTATCGAAAGAAAACCCATACCAATAGATACCTTCAGGCTGACTCACACCATCACCCAGGACAACTGTTTTCAACAGCAAAAACACTCATCTGTCGTTCCAGAACCATTTCTGATTCGGATCACAAGAAAAGTGAAATGGCCACCATCGAGGGAGCATTGAAAGCCAATGGTTATTCAAGGAAAATCATCAGAAGAGCCAAACAAGAAAATAAAACTAAGACTACATCGGATGGGGATCCCGCAGTCAGCAGAGTTCTCCTACCATACATCAAAGGAACCACCGACCGAATAGGACGATTATTGCGCCGGAACAACATCAATACTATATTCACGACGCACAAGAAGATTGGCCAACTTTTGAGGAATCCAAAGGATAAAATTTTATTAGAAGGACAGGGAGTTTACGAGATACCATGCAATAATTGTGACGGCACATACATTGGTCAAACTAACCGACGAATCAGTGTGAGGAGGGGCGAACATCAAAATGCAGTACAGCAGCGAGATCTTACGTCGTCCCTTACATCACATATACTTGACACAGGACATAAAATTGACTTCTCCAACACCAGAATGATTTCCAACTGCCAGCGCCTACACACCAGAATCACCAGAGAGGCGATCGAGATAGAGAAAGCAAGAAGTTGTTTGAACACCCGAAATGACGCGCAGCGAATCTCGGCTATTTGGAAACCAGCATTAAGAACTCATGCAACACATCGTACACGTTCCAATCAAGCAGCCAATCACGAGGAGGAGCAGCAGTCAGAACCAGCAGGACCAATCACGCGAAGCCGCAGCCGCCGAGAACAACCAATCACAACGAAGCGCAACGAAGGAGAGGGATATATAAGGACGCAAATAACACTTCCACTCAGTTCAGTGTATTCATTCCGACCAAGAAGAGCTACCTGAAGATGGCAAATGTGATTTTGCCGAAACGTCGAGCAGACTTCAACGAAGACGAAGCCAATACGCGGATACAAACCCGGGAAACCAGACAACCAGATTATCTCCGCGAGAACCTGAAAATCAACATATATATATATATATATATATATATATATATATATATATATATATATATATATATATATATATATATATATATATATATATATATATATATATAAATATATATATATATATATATATATATATATATATATATATATATATATATATATATATATATATATATATATATATGTATATATATATATACAGGGTGTCTCATTTAAAAGTGTCCACCCTCAATAAACGAATCAGAATTTGTGAAAACACTCATACAGGTCGATTTTTGATGACAGGGAGACATGATCTGGGATACAAAGCTTGTTTCTACTAACAACCCCCTGGACAGGGTTGCAACCCCATCAGGAATATAAAAGGGAAAGTGGGTAGTTTTGTAGCACAAATGTATCCACGGATTCAAATTTGTATGAAGCTGCAGTTTGCGTTCTATAAAGTGAATATTCACAAAGTTACAGGGTGTTTCTTATGGACTTATGATACCGATAAAACTAAAAGAAACAGAGATGTTTTAATTGATCGTAATTTAATTTCTATTGAACGAAAAATATTTTTAACAAACAGTATCAGTAAAAATTTACCGCAAATGCTCAAACTGCTGGCCATTTGATTGCATTCAGCGATACAATCGTTCTTCAAAATTATTCCGTACATGCTGTAGCATTTCAGGAGTAATGTTACGACATTCTGCCACAATTCGTGCTCTAAGGTCGTCTTAATCTGCAATTCTGGTTTTATAAACTTGTGATTTAAAGTGGTCCCAGAGAAAAAAATCCAGCGGTGTTAGATCCGGCGATCGCGCAGGCCACTCCACTGAGCTCCTTTGGTCTATCCAACGTCCAGGAAACCTACCATTCAGGTACTGTCTCACCTGAGCTGCAAAGTGCAACGGAGCTCCGTCCTGCTGAAAGCGTAACTCCTCTTCTAAAAGGTTTTCATCTGCCTCCAAAGCTTCGGTGATTGAAAGATCAATCAGGTTTTCGAGCAAATCCAGATACACATCGCCAGTGAGATTTCCAGGAATTAACACAGGACCAATCAAGTGATCCAGGCGTTGAGTTTTTGTTGGTGTTGAGAATGTTGCTCCCTAAAGAGGTGAGGATTTTCATCGGATCAAAACCTACAATTATGTTTGTTGACGTTTCCGTTAAGGAAAAAGGCGCATTCATCCGAAAAGGACACGTTGTACAAAAACAAGGGATTTGCAATAATTTCTAGAAATTATTTGACTAAATTCCATTCTCACCATCATCTTCGTTCAGTTCATGAACAAGTGTCATTTTATAAGGACGGAACTTAGCCAGCTTCAATATTCTGTGGAAACTTGCCCTTAAATATCTAGTTCCCTGTGACAACTCTCTAACACTTCCACATTGTTCCCGTCCAGCCATTAGTTGACCAATTACGGCGACTTGTTCAGTTTCACCCGTAACCGTATATTAAATTATGTTTTTTGTTTGCAATTGATCCTGTTACCTCAAATTTATGTACCAACTGAATGATAAACATTTTTATCAGGATGTCGTTCATTAAAAATCCTCGCAGTAGCCCTACCACAGTCATTGTTCTAGAAATAAATTTTCAACATTTCCTTTCTCTCCTCCAACCATTTTGTAATTTTTATTAATAACTGATAAAACGCACCTCTCATAATTCTGCAATATAGAAACTGAAACGAAATTTTCTGAAAGCAATAATCCCTTTGCGTATGGCCTGGCACTGCAGATTTTGATGAGCATGAAGAGAAAAAAGGCATTTAACACTTTTTAATCACCTTATTGTTTGTTTTTGCTTCGCCTTGGAACAAAAGATAATCACGGTTTTATCGCTGCATGCAATCTAATGGTGAGAAATTTGAGAATTTGTGGTAAATTTTTACTAATACTGTTTGTTAAAAATATTTTTCATTCAATAGAAATTATACGATCAATTAGAACATCTCTGTTTCATTTAGTTTTATCGGCACCATAATTCCATAAAAAACACTCTGTAACTTTGTGAATACTCACTTTATAAGAACACAAACGGCAGGTTCATACAAATTTGAATCTATGCATACATTTGTGCTAAAAAACTACCTACTTTTCTTATTCAAATTGCTGATGGGGTTGTACCCCTCTCCAGGGGGTTGATAGTAGTCCCCCTGTCGCCAAAAATCGACCTGTCTGAGTTTTTTCACAAATTCTGATTCGTTGTTGAGTTATTGAGGTCCACTCTCAATTTTCAAATAAGACACCCTATATATATTTATATGTATATATATATATATATATATATATATATATATATATATATATATATATATATATATATATATACATATATATACAGGGTCACGCACGGTGGATGGTAGGTTACACGTTTGCGGAGAACGGGACATGAGATTATTCTGAAAATTTGGTTTCATAGATAATTGATTTTGCTCTATCGATCTAAAATAATAGTGGCACTGCGGCCTTGCCGCTTATACTAAAAAGTAGCAGCAACTACGAAATTTCAAATGCGACACCCTATATATTATTTCATTTTTTGCTTCTTTATCATTTTCCAATTGTTTTTGTATGATACTTCTCTATGTCAGAGGTTTTCGAGAAATTGAATGGTTTCCTTATTTTTTTGTGCAAAACATAGCTTCAATTAAATGGTCATTACTACGGTATTCAGATTCGTAGGACGCTGAAATTTTAGGTGTAGTTTACCAAGTTCCGACGTATTAGGAATATTCTAAGGACTTTGTTCTCCATTATACAGGGTCCTTCAAAATTTGCGATTTTAACGATAAATACAAAAATAGTAAAAAGTGTATTTTTTAAAATGTTTACCCTGTATATTATTAAATATCTCGAAAGAAAATTGAAATTTCTTTCAAATGATATATGTTCCTATACCTAAAAAGTCAGGTTTCCGAAATAAAAGCAAGTTTCTATAAAAATCGGATTATTTAGCCATATTTTGTATAAGGTAGCTATGAAATGCCAAGAAAGATGTCATTATGAAATTTTGGCAATTAGTTTATCAACAATAAAACGTTCGCGCGTTCATTAATGAAAATTTGATTTGAAAACAATCAAAATGGAAGGCAATAACTATTCTCATGAAGTTTTGATGAAGTTATTTATTGTACATGGTCAATGTGACCAAATAATAGCAAGAACATGCAGAAAATTCAATAAAATGTATACCTATTGACAACCAATAAACGAGAAAAAATTTGTATGTTTACAAAATAATTTTATCACTTATGGGTCAATACTGAAAGCGAAACGAAATTCACTAAACTAATGAAAACCAATTTGCGTTACGTAAAATAACATAACATAAGTGATAAATTTATTTTGTGAACGTAGAAATTTTCTCTCGTTTATTGGTTGTCAATAGGTATACATTTTATTGAATTTTCTGCATGTTCTTGCTATTATTTAGTCACATTGACCATGTATAATAAATAACTTCATCCAAACTTCATGAGAATAGTTATTGCCTTCCATTTTGATTGTTTTCAAATCAAATTATCGTTAATAAACGCGCGAACGTTTTATTGTTGATGGACTAATTGCCAAAATTTCATAATGACATCTTTCTTGACATTTCATAGCTACCTAATACAAAATATGGCTAAATAATTCGATTTTTATAGAAACTTGCTTTTATTTCGGAAACCTGACTTTTTAGGTATAGCAACATATATCATTTGAAAGAAATTTCAATTTTCTTTCGAGATATTTAATAATATACAGGGTAAACATTTAAAAAAATACACTTTTTACTATTTTTGTATTTATCGTTAAAATCGCAAATTTTGAAGGACCCTGTATAATGGAGAACAAAGTCCTTAGAATATTCCTAATACGTCGGAACTTGGTAAACTACACCTAAAATTTCAGCGTCCTACGAATCTGAATACCGTAGTAATGAACATTTAATTGAAGCTATGTTTTGCACAAAAAAATAAGGAAACCATTTAATTTCTCGAGAACCTCTGGAGATAGGTATAGAGAAGTATCATACAAAAACAATTGGAAAATGGTAGAGAAGCAAAAAATGAAATAACATATAGGGAATCTCATTTGAAATTTCATAGTTGCTGCTATTGTTTTAGATCGATAGAGCAAAATCAATTATCCATGAAACCAAATTTTCAGAATAATCTCATGTCCCGTTCTGCGTAAACGTCTAACCTACCATCCACCGTGAGTGACCCTGTATATATATATATATATATATATATATATATATATATATAAATATATATATATATATATATATATATATATATATATATATATATATATATATATATATATATATATATATATAAAAGGTGATTTTTATAACTGGCCTATTAGACACATTCGCATACCTTGAAAGTTGGAGATTTGAAATTTGGCGCACAGTCATATCCTGTAGTGAACTATCTTTCTGAAATTAAGTAATCCCAATGGTATTTTCGGTTATACCGGAAGTCACTAGCAACTTTCCTATTTCAAATAAAACTATGTATTTTCATTATTGCCGTTGGACTCCCTGCACGATTTGCTACATGTTTCATCTAGGTTGTGTTAACTACTTAGTTGATATGGTTACGCAGATATAATGAATCTTATGTAGAACTTGCAGCTTGTAAGGGTTCACTAGAAAAATCATAACTTTCGAACAGATTGTGACGAGAAAACAAGAAGGCCAACTGACAATAGCCATGAAATTGCGCCTTCTAATACATGATCTCAACTTGATGTTGCTTTATAAAGAACGGTACAATAAATTCGTAAACTTGACTAAATTCAAATAGCGATAACTCTTTTTTTCAAATGGAAGCCCCCTATTTTCTCTACAAGGATCGATAGACTGTTGAATTTATTGAAAAATTTCTAGTTTAACACATATGACTATCGTGAAGCGTTTTTGCGTAAATAGTTATTTATGTACCAAGTGCGTTATATAGATCAATTGTATATTATTTGTTAATTTTATCTTAGATACGGTTGCTATAGATACACTCATTATGCCCTAGGGCGTAATGAGCGGGCATAATGGAGCATAACGCCCGCTAATTGTACGAGGAGAAATGAAGTAACTTCCATTGATTAATTACTTCATACTATTTGTCGTATACGACTGGATTTCTCCGGCAATGTATTATTCGCAGCTTTGGCTGCATTTTCTATGATATTCTTGGGTAAATTCATTTTAATTTCCATTATTTCTATAAGACCACACAAAGAAAGCAGCAATGACATTCACTAAATATGATGATAAAAATATCAACAAATGACATGCCTACTATGAGAAGGAAAATGGAAAATATAGGAGCAATGAACTAATTTTAAAATTGATTTTTCATTATAATAAAATAATATTCTCGTGAAAAATAAAATTTTGTATGCATCACGTGCGTTACTAAATCCTAACGCCCATCCGGCGTTAGGAACTATATAACGCACTTGGTACATAAATAACTATGTGAGGCCACTCCTCCGATATTAATATGTACTTATGTATTCGGAATTATTAACATTATATTAACATGAAAGACGAACAAACAAAAAATGAATCAAAACTCACAACATATATTATATTGAATGTTCATTATATTCTCCATTCTTTTCTAAACACAGTTACAAGAGCATTTGGACTGCAGCATCGGTAGCCCGTCTGATCTCGTCTGCCTGTAAACTATTCTTTATAGTTATACATACGAGTAATTCGCGCTAGAAGAAATTCTTTTATAAATTTAATAGTCTATCTATCCTCGTAGAGAAAATAGGGGGTTTCCATTTGAAAAAAAATGAGTTATCGCTATTTGAATTTAGTCGAGTTTACAAATTTATTGTAGCGTTGTTGGCTAATGTCCGCTGGTTTTTTTGTTTTCTTGTCATGAGCCGTTCGAAAGACATGATTTTTCTAGTGCACCCTTACAAGCCGCCAGTTTTTCATAAAATTTATTATATCTGCTTAACCATAACCTGTGTGAAACATGTAGCATATCATGCAAGGAGTCCAACGGCAGTGATTAAAATATATAGTTCCATTCGAAATAGGAAAGTTGATAGTGACTTCCGGTATAAACGGAAATATCATTGGGATTACTTTATTTCAGAAAGATAGTTCACTACAGATCATGGTCGCCGTGCGCCAAATTTCAAATCTCTAACTTTCAAGGTATTCAAATTATAAAAATCACCCTGGATATATATATATATATATATATATATATATATATATATATATATATATATATATATATATATATATATATATATATATATATATATATATATATATATATATATATATATATATATATATATATATATATATATATATATATATATATATATATATATATATATGTATATATATATATATATATAGATATAATATATATATATATATATATATATATATATATATATATATATATATATATATATATATATATATGTATATATATATATATATATATATATATATATATATATATATATATATATATATATATATATATATATATATATATATATATATATATATATATATATATATATATATATATATATATATATATATATATATATATATATATATATATATATATATATATATATATATAAAGTGTTTTTTAATTGAATGAGAATTTTTGGCCCATTTTAAGACGAAAACTTTATGTGAACGTATGTCCTAATAGTTTTTGAGATACAGGGTGGTCAAGTTTGAGAAAATAATTTTTTTTTTATTCATAACTTGAAAACCACACGAAATATTTTAATCAAATTTGGCGTGCGAGTACTACTCATCAATGTGCATTTTTTGATGTATCATAGGTTTAAAATATTTCACCAGTGGCATTCGTGCAGAATTTGCCTTGCATACTTCAGCAAACATTTATGGTATGCCACTGATTTTTCTTGAAATTGAAATTATTTTTGAAATGTATAATATATATATATATATATATATATATATATATATATATATATATATATATATATATATATATATATATATATATATATATATATATATATATATATATATATATATATATATATATATATATATGAAATAATTCAAACTGATTCTCTGCATAATCATAGCATAATCACATTGTTAGATTTCTTTATACCTTCTCTGCACATACTACGTGTAAGGAAAGGTATTGGGATGGGTCGGAATTTCACATCTTCCTAAAATAGATTTTCTTCACGTTATGAGATACTAGAATCACGAAAAAACATAATTAAAAGCATCTTTATGTTAGTGTATACGTTGATCGTCGTCTGTCGTACGCACGCAGACAATTGTTAACACGATTGTGTTTCACGGAGGCAAGGTCTCAAAAATCTGGCATTATCAAAAGTTTTGGATGGATGAAACTTTAATTCTATCATATTTTGGTAAATATGGTCAAAAAGCAAAATTGAAAAACCAGGTGCACACACCTAATACGGCCAAATTTTTTCCAAACGCATAACTGAAAAATGATTTATTTTCTTAAACTTGATCACCCTATATCTCAAAAACTAAAATGTTTAGGACATAAGTTCATAAAAAATTTTCGTCTTAAAATGGGCCAAAAATTCACTCCCCAAATTATTTCATTCAATTAATAAACAGCCTGTATATATATATATATATATATATATATATATATATATATATATATATATATATATATATATATATATATATATATATATTCATATAATCTCTTGATAATTATTAGCAATAACAGGATTGTTGAATCTCAAAAAACTCGATTTTATTAAAAAGTTGACGTTTCGCCACGACATTCGTGGCTTTATCAAAACATTTGAAAAAATTGGAATTTCTTTGACATTTATTGATTTGAAAAAATTTGAATAGAGAAAAACTACTATGTTTCACTAAAATCTTTCGGCTGTGGCCGTTCTTTGTTATTCATTACGTGCTATTCAGTCCAATATTAACATTCAAATCTGTTATTATTAGATGGTAAGGGAAACCACAGAAACCTTTACCCACGTAATGTTCGAAATAGGTTCAAATTATTTTGATTTTGAAAAGTCGAAATAAAAAACAAAATAATTCAACAAACAAACTCTAACCATAACAACTCATCTTCTCAGACAAAATCTAAACATCTAGAATTTTCAATTTTTCTAAAAAGAAAGTATAGTTTAGAACATGTGATCTCCAAAATTACAAGTAATGTCTTTTTAAAGACAACAATCAAATATTTTAAACCTATTTCGTACATTACGTGGGTAAAGGTTTCTGTGGTTCCCCTCCCATCTAATATCAACAGACCTGTCTGTTGATATTGGACTAAAGAGCACGTAATTAATAACTGAAGACGGCCATAGCCGTAATGAGAAATTTATAAAAAAAGAAGTTAAATAGTACCCTATTCTTTGACTTTTCAGAATCAAAATAATTTGAACCTATTTCGAACATTACGTGGGTAAAGGTTTCTGTGGTTTATCTTACCATCTAATAATAACAGATTTGAATGTTAATATTGGACTGAATAGCACGTAATAAATAACAAAGAACGGCCACAGCCGAAAAATTTTAGTGAAGCATAGTAGTCTTTTTCTATTCAAATTTTTTCAAATCAATAAATGTCAAAGAAATTTCAATTTATTCAAAAGTTTCGATAAAGCCACGAATGTCGTGGCGAAACGTCAACTATTTAATAAAATAGAGTTTTTTGAGATTCAACAAGCCTGTTATTGCTAATAATTATCAAGAGATTAGAAACAGTTCACAGGCAACAACAATTCGAATAAATATATTTATATATGTATATACATAACTATTTTTTATTCATGCTATACGCAACGGAATATTGTGAGCAAGTGTAGCAAATGCCCAAATGTAATGAAAGTTCTGTTTTTTCAATTGCTACAAAACATTATATGAAAAAAGGTCATGTTATGTGAGCGTAATGTACCTACAGTGGAGTTGAACAATAGATATTTTATGTCTCAATTATGATTAGCTTCATATATCATATGGAAGGGGATGTTAGTAGTCAAACTAGAAGTCTTTTTTTATATTTATATATTATATACTTATGCATATATACATGAAATATTTAATTCTTTCATTCGGAAAACAACAAAACTATTTTTTTGTTATGCTCAGATAAAAAAGGAACTAATCAAATAATAATAAATCATGATCTAGTCAATCAAATAATGAATTCAAAATTTGAACAACGCAAAATAAAAATTATTTATTATTAATTTTCTAAATTTCAGTGACGAATGAAACATCTCAGGTTTCATTTGTTATTGAAATAAAATAAAAAATTTGGAGAAAACCGGACGCTCTATGATTCAATTTTTCACTATCAAGAAATGTACCTTGGTTAATTCGAATTGATCGCAATGTTTTTCAACTTACCAAAAAATTCAAATACTTATCGAACGGTATTCTAATAGTGTATAGATAAGTCTTTCCATTTTCACACAATAAGCCACAATTTTTTTTTTGTATCTACCATTGGGTGTTTTTTAAATAATTGTTCAAATGAATCGTTGTATTGTGTTTACAAATACTATATCTTCATGTTGACTTTACACCACAACAATATTTAAATAATATACCAAATTGTGCAAAAAATGGATTTTTGGCGTATTGTCTGAAAACGAAAAGAGTTAGCTATAAAATCATTCGATAGGTAATGAAAAGTACATTGTCTGGCAAGTTCAAAAACATATTTGAACCAATCAAATTATAGCCCTTTACAGTTCTTAATTGATAGTACTCAATATTAGGACACCTTATATAAGATGTGAAAATGATTATAATTGAGATAGAAAATATGATATGTTCTTACACTTCATAATCCATTTCGTTCAGATAACTTAGATAGGTACTTCTTAAGTATCAAACAATTTATTTGAAAAACCTTAAGGTTTACGAATCAAAAATCTGATAGAAACATACACTAATTACTATCAGAGAATCCAGAAATGCAATAATATTCGCGGTGTTTTTATTTATTAAACACAATTTGTATACTTTTTCTGAAAGATAACCATAATGAACTCACACATAAACCAAAAGTAAAATTTTCACGTACCTACGCATGAATATAACCCCGAGTCTATTTATGTGTGTCTATATTCGAGAGTGAAGGCGATGATGTATTTATGATATTATGCAAATTGATTAATATTTAATTCGATGCAATACTTATGCAATAATTATCAATCTGTTATTTAGTGTGAGCATATAGAAGCTAACACTACAACTTTTGAAATTTCAGAGTTCAATATGAATTGAAGCTGTCAAAAAAAGAGTAGAAGAATCGCCAATGAAAACATAACTTTCTTTTTTATTAAAAATGAAAAATTCTACAATCGTCCCGTAGGTCATGATGAATTAAATAAACAATCTGATAAGTATTCTGGATTCAGATACTAACCTGATTTCATTCAAGCTACTAACAGCCACTCTATCTTCAGGAATGTAGGTATTCTCCGTATATTTCCCACAGGCGAATTCATAAAAATCTTCACAAGGATTCACATTGAGATTCATATTTTGAATCACCTTCGCCGCAGATATGATACATCCTTCCGTTTGGCATAGTTTATGATCATCAGAACCTTGAACACAAATATTAGTTAGAACACATTGCGAGACAAATAAATAAATAAATAAATAAATATGTATATATATATATATATATATATATATATATATATATATATATATATATATATATATGTATATATATATCTACAATAGAAAATAATAATAATCGTATGGAAATATAATTTGAAAAATATACAGGACAAGTTTCTGAGAAACAGAAATTTGAGATACATACTTCTAAAGTGCAAGAGTATAGACAATTAACTGCAAGTCTGCACTATTATTATAAATGACCTATTGTTATGTTATAGATAATAAGTTTACGTTTAGCTGTATTAGCCTTCTTCACTTCTAAGCTTACTCTTGTCGATAACACATCTCGTTGCTTCATTTCAATTCAGTTTTGTTAAGTTAATAATTATACAAATATTGTAGTGGAGTATAATAAATAGCTTTCAAAAACCCTCTTGCTGTCTGACGATACATATCTGGCGCAGTTGGTAGGATACGTGAGGTTGTGTAAAGGAATAATTCACTTTTTGCTGTAAAGCTGACTTTTCCAACTGGATGTTTCAACATCGAAGCGCGTATCCAGGAACAAAGAAAAAGGAAGAAACCTACACTTCGAGGATCAAGAAGACAAGAAATCAAGAATACAGTAGTAGCAGAAGTCAGGTAAGAGACTACGTACTTCAAGCTCAAACTGTAAGTGCCAAATAGTTCCTTTCGCCTTTTCTACCTTATTTTCAAGTTAGGAAGATAATCTTCAAGAAATTAAATTGAATAATAAACTCTTGCTGGTAAATAGTTGAATGAACACAGTTGAAGATTTATTGAATAATTTTTATGTTCTTTCAATTGAAGAAGAATTAATTACTTCTTCAAATTCAAATGACAATATAATTTTAATTGAAAATAAAAATATGGTTTCGCCGGTTCAAGAAACCGTCCAAATTAATTGCGATATTCTCAAATTTTAACTCAAAAACATCAAACCATATGATGGTGATGCAAATACACTTAATAAATTTGTCGCTAATTGTGATAGTTTTGTAGAACGGTATCGGGTACATAATGACGAGGATTTAAATAAATTGATTGTAGAATGTATTCATGAGAAATGAGTCGGTAGAGCAGAAATTTTCGTAGGAAATCGTGCAGAATTACTTTCTTGGAACGATATCAAATCAGCCCTATAACAATGTTTTGCAGATAGGCGCGATTTAGATTGCTTAATACAAGAATTAACAAGAACACGACCACTTAAAAATGAGACAATGCATGATTATGGAACACGCCTTCAATTATTACGAAGTAACGTGGCCCAACGGATAAGTAACGACACTACTTTACAGCACAACGAAATATTATTCCAAATTCGCCACTGCGACAAAAACACATTTATTGCAGGATGCACTGGTGTCTTGAAAAATAACATGCACCTTAAGAAACCAGAGTATCTCGAGGATGCAATTGCTTACATTGATGAATTTAACAATTTTGAAAAATTATATGGTAATTTTAGTAACAATTATCCACGCAATAATTATGTCAAGCAAAACAATACGTATCAAAAAGCACATTATATAATCAACCAAAATCAACGAAATTATCAATACACTAACAACCCAAATTGCAATAATCAATATCAATCAAATTTTCCGAATGAACATCGATATTATAATTACAATGCCAAACCAACATTTCCAAGTCAACCCATAAATAAACAACAACGACCACAACCAACTCGGTAATATCCAACAAACGCACGAGTGTTTGGTCAGCAACGTAATGCATTTAAACCTAATCAGATTCAACCTAATCAATTACGAAACCCAGAACCAATGTCAACGACGAGCCGAAACCCATCGTTTCAGTCCAGAATAGGAAGACAAAACGCTCAGTCTAATGTTCAAAATCCATATAGAAATAATCTCCGTAATCATTTTACTAATTATAATCAGAATAGAAATTTCACCTCGGAAGAATTATATACAAATAACTATGATCACGAAAACGAAGAATTTTTAAATTCCGATTACGATGCAAACCAAGTCAATGAGACCGATATTCCAGAACGCTCGGTATATAAAAATCGAATGAATGAAAATCAAAATCTTCGCGAAAAAGCCTCGGAAATTCAGATATTATAGAGTTAAATTCAAACAACTCCTTGTCGTACATAGAAATCCAAATATGAAATTATTACTTTACACAGGGAGTAATAGATCATTACTTCGACCTAGATTTGCAGAGAATTATTATCCAGAATGCATTTATCATTGTAACGTAGATATCACCTCAGCATTTGTGAGAAGAACAATCGAATATCAAGCAGAAACTCCTGCGTTTGCAGAATTCAACAGTAATAATAATAATAATAATAATAATAATAATAACTTCATTTATTTAAGATCTTAAAGTTGTCTTACAGTGACTATCATATTTAACTTATTTTATATGACTTCCATGAATTGTTTGACGGAATCTTAGGATTAGAAGATATCAGGAATATGAATCTAAATATAGACTTTTCCAATGGCGTACTATTTAATGACGATGTTGCCATTCCCATAAAATTCAGAATACCCGTGGATAAAAAGTTCGAGTTCACTGTAGGACCTTACGAAAAATTACTTAGAAACCTTCCAGTAACGATTCTTAACGGCGAAATATTAATAAATGAAATAAATTTAGGAAAATTACATGTACCCGAAAGTTTTGTTGAGGAACAACAAAATACCTCATAGTTCTCAAAAGATATTTATGGAATTTTCAGTTTCCAGAAGCTGTGCGGCGAATAGTCGGCATTGGGGTAGGATATATTCAAGCGGTAACTTCACAAAATTCCAGACACTCTGCCTTTCTTCGGACTAGAGTATCATTCCTGGAAATGCGGATTACAACTTCAAGATTTTTTTGGATAAAATTATTTCAGCCTTCAACTTAGCTTTTCCTCTTCGACCTATTAAGCCTAAACGGCATAAACCTTGGGCGTCTATGGGCATAAGAATTTCGGCTAAGAATATGCGTTCACTTCTTTATATAAAAAAAATTTCCGATAACTTTCAAGTATTGGACTACATCTCTAAGTATAGAAGAACTTACCTAAAAGTAATAAAATCTGCAGAGAACGCATATTACTCTGATCGCCTATCTAACTCTAAAAACGCTTCCAAGGAAACATGGGCTATTATAAATGATTTAAGGAATAAATCTGTATCTCCAGTTGACGACTTACCTAACGATTCGAATGAATATTTCGTCAACGTGTGCAGTACAGTTACCGCTGGATTAGCACCGATCCATGATCCTCTTTCACTGCTGCCTCCCTTTGCCCATGTCGATTCCAGCTTCTTCTTGAGTCCTGTCGATAAGCATGAACTCTTACTAACAATAAATAAAATAAAGAATAAGTCCTCTTGTGGAACGGATGGTCTGTCTTTGAGAGTGTTTTTGAATCTTCCAGACATTGTTATTAATACTTTGGCTTCATTAATTAATGAATCTTTTGAAATTGGTATGTTTCCTGATTGTCTAAAGACTGCAATAATTCTCCCACTTCATAAAGGAGGAGACAGATCTAACACTTCCAATTACAGGCCCATAGCGCTCGTATCTGTTTTATCCAAGATAATAGAGAAATTAATGAAAATCCGCCTTCTGACTTTCCTCTCAAATCATGAAATTCTCTCGTTACATCAGTTTGGGTTTCAACCCCAAAAAAATACTACTGATGCTATGTTTTTTATGTTGAGCAATATCCATTTATCCCTCAACAACAAGCACTACACAGCTACGGTTTTCTGCGATTATACTAAAGCATTTGACTGTGTTATTCACCAAATTTTATTACGGAAACTGGAGTTTTATGGCGTCCGAGGTATTCCACTACACTGGTTCGAGTCTTATCTTGGAAGTAGAAAACAATTTTTAAGAACGAAAAACTCCAATTCTTCTTGTAAATCTATCACTAGCGGTGTATCCCAAGGTTCTGTTTTAGGTCCTGTCCTCTTCTTGTTGTTTATAAATGATATTACGTATCTGAAGATCAGTGGAGAAATTACGCTTTTTGCGGATGATACGAGTATTACTTGGAGCAATCCTAATTCTGGGACGCTGCACTCTGAAATGACAAGTGACCTTGGATTGATCAAGTCCTGGTCTGATGCAAATTTACTTTGCTTCAACGTAGATAAAACCGTCGCCTTGATTTATAGAGATAACTCTCAGGATCTATTCCTGCAAAACCATGTCATTAAAATAGTCGATTATGTCAGATTTTTAGGCCTCTTTATCGACAAAAATCTCAAGTTTTCACGGCATGTGCATATCTTAGCTAAAAAATTGTCATCGGCCTGTTTCGCCATTAAATCCATCTCAAGGGAATTAGATACGGCATCAACAAGAATTGCCTATTTTGCATTGTTCGAATCTCATCTTCGTTATGGTCTTCTCTTTTGGGGTTCATGTAATTCTTAACAACTTGACACCATTCTCAAATTGCAGAAGAGAGCAAGTCGTTACATGTTTGTACTGAAAACTAGGGCTCATTGCAAACCTTATTTCAGGAAAAATAGAATTTTGACGCTTCCTTCTTTATATTTCTTGAATCTGTGTGCTTGATTCATAAGTATTTTCATGCCGTACCCTTGGTATCACAGCACGGGTATTCCACCAGATCTTCGGGACATCATGTTTACCTCCCTATTCCTTCCTCTGAGTCAACAAAAAAGTCCATCATTTAATTTGCTAAAAAAATTTACAATCACTTTCCAGAGGAATTAAAATCTATAACTTCCTTGGCCAATTTTCGGAAACGAACAAAATCTCATTTTCTTGATAGACGTTATTACTCTATAAAAGACTACTATTCTGAGCACTGATTGATAGATATGACCAAATTGAATAGCACAGGCATCAGCTTCGATTGAGGAAGATTTATTGTGAAGTTTGTATATATTTTTTTTATGGAAATGTGGTGTGATTTTTATTTTTAGGTATTACATTGTTCAGTTTGTATATTTTTTTGATTGATGTGTGTTTGTTTTTAAGTTTTACATTATTTTTTTTTTTTCGCTCGGTCAATAAAATGTATTATTTTAAGCCAATAAAGCATATTTGATTTGATTTGATTAGAACTGATTTGTGAACTTACCTGAATATATGTTGGTGTAGAAGTGAAGTGACAAGTGAAGTATGACATAAGGATTTTGATAATTAGGTTGATATAAAATCCATGTACTTGGAAAAGTGTGTAAATGTAATAATCTTCTGTTTTAAACTGTGCTGTTCAATAAAATAAAATAAAAGTAGAGAGATATTAGGCAATCTTTCTTTTTCACTAAACAACAGGTTATGGGCCCAGATGAGTGAAAAAGATAAAGATAGCTGAAAATTAATCTCTGGAATAATACGTACCTAGAGAAAACAATGTCATCAGCAATCACATTCACATATGAAAAATATGGAATTAAACCGTTTGATGAGAATAATTACGACCATTGGAGATTTAGGATGGAAATAATTCTCGACCAGAATGAGGTTAAAAAATGCATAGAAACTGAAAAGCAAAATCCCGATGATGCATTTGTTAAACTAGACAAAAAATGCAAATCTATTATTGTACAATGTGTTTCAAATACTCACCTTGAATATCTATAAAAGACAAGAAGACTGCTTATCCAATGTGAACAGCCTTAGAAACCGAATTTCAAAGAAAAGGTGTTGCAAGTCAGATGTATTTAAGAAAAAAACTTTTAACAATGAAACTTGTACCAGGTGAGCAATTACAATATTGTATACAGAAGGTGAGAAATTTATTTTTTATTGTAGTTGTGTGTAATTTTGTATGTCACAAAGTCGTAAAAAAAAGTGACGTTTTCCCAGTATCATATTCTAATAGATTTTTTTGTATTTATCTTATTGAATTAAAAAATTTAGGTACCTACAAGAAAAACTGGCATGTTATACATGTTAAAAATTATGTTATTATAAACATTATACATACCCACTAGAAATAGCTTTTCTATACTAGTATAACAATATATATTATTTCTGTGTACATATTCAATAAAAGTTAAATAATGTTTTTTTGTTTTACAGAAAAACCTCGTCAACCATGAGAGTAGATGAAGAATGGGTGTGCTCAATAAACAATGACCTTGACCTTGAAAAGGCGGTTAACCTTGAGTCGATATTTAGGAGTGAGGGTAACTTAGTTGAATATTTATCAGGAGTGGGGATAGTTTATTTTTCGATTGGTTTACCTTGAAAATAGAACAGACCTTGAGCATAATGACCTTGAATATTTATCAGGAGTGAGGATAGTTTATTTTTCGATTGGTTTACCTTGAAAATAGAACAGACCTTAAGCATAATGACCTTGAATATTTATCAGGAGTGGGGATAGCTTATTCTTCGATTGATTGACCTTGAAAATAGACCAGACCTTGAGAGCATTAACCTTGAATGTACCAGGAGTGGGCTCAAGTTTGATTTCAATTGGTCAATAGTGGCCTTGACATTTTTATCCCTACTCTACCATCTACAGTATATATTCCGTAATATGAGAAAGTGATACCACACCATACCATACAATATTTCCAGCAGTATCTAATTTACAGATTGTAGAATGGGTAAGTTTCTATACATTATGTATATTACATATTAACATTATATAATTGAATTTCAGCCAATATCTGCTACAACCTCCTCCGTTTGGTGGAAGAAGATGGTGGGGAAGGACCATTATTGTGCCCGCCGTGCATCAAGAATATCAATGAAGCATTTACCATGGAACATATTCATCGGCCGTGGATGCAATAAGATGAGATGCTATGTAATATGTGTGGCAGTCAATTGGCACATCCGTTGGGGAACCAGGAAGATTGTACCTACATAGCATGTCATCTAATATTCACTGATTAGGATGATGAACGGCGGCCAATGATGGTCGGAGAGGTTATGTTATACGAGTACAACACTGATTCCGATAGTTCGGATTCAGGAATCAGTGATGTAGAGTAGGAAATAATTTGTAAATGTAGTATATAGTTTGTAAATAAATGAATATTATTTAGTATTCTGATTTCATTTACACAGGGTGTAACTTGAAAATGGGGACATATAAGGTGAATCATAAAATGACAAGTATCAGAAAATCACGGCACTCCGTGAAGAAAGGTGGTTCCTTTATAAATAAGTTGATTGATGAATTACCGTTTGAATTACATTTACCAACATATCAATATTGTGGTCCAGGAACTAATCTAGAGAAGAGAATAGCTCGGAGGGATATCGGAATGAATTTATTAGATCAAGCGTGCAGAGAACACGAAATAGCATATGACCAATCATCTGATTTTGATAAGAGGAGAGAAGCTGATAATATTTTAATTCAAAAAGCAAGAGAGCGATTGAGATCAAAAGACGCAAGTAAAAAAGAAAAAGCAGCTGCATTTATTGTACTCATGCTCTTGAAAGCAAAAACAAAAAATAGGTATGGGACCTAAACGAATATCTAAAAAGAAATCACGTAAAGGTGAAATTTTGGTAGAACCTAAACGTGTAGGTTTCTTGCCATTTCTATTACCACTTCTTGGGGCTCTAGGTGCTTTAGGAGGAGGTGCGGCTTCTATAGCATCAGCAATTAATAGAGCGAAAACAAATAAAAAAATGTTGGAAGAGACTATGAGACATAATAAGGAAATGGAACTCAAGGGAAAAGGTTTAGTACGAAGAAAGAAACGTAAGGGAAAGGGTTTATACATAGCTCCATATCAATGGTATCAAAAAAATTACCAATAAAGTTACCACGACATGCACTTACAAATGTAGAACTTGAAAATTTAGTAAAGAAGTTGAAGATCCCGAATTTTAGAGGAGTATTCATGAGAAATCAACTACCACAAAAAATACGGAATAATGAAACTGGTATTATTAATTTAGATGAAAGTAGTGGAAAAGGTACACATTGGACGGCATATATAAAAATCAGTAGGAATATATATTACTTTGATAGTGTTGGGAATTTGGGTCCACCTATAGAGGCAAGAACATATTTCAGAAGCGATAATATGAGAAACAGAATAATTTACAATAGACAAAGATATCAATCTTTCAATACATATTATTGTGAACACTTAGTTCTGAAATTCTTATATAGTTGGTCACACTAATAGAATTTTAGTTAAAGGAAATCTTCAGAAGAAAAATGTTCTTCGTGCTTACTGGCAAATCATCAATTTTAATTTCGGAATTCAACCCTCCAATTGAAGTTAAAGATGGGAGATACGCGTTAGGCCTAACATCTTTCGCAATTTACAATTCCATCCCAAATATTGATAAAGGGCGTAAAACAATAAAAATTGGTTCAAAAGAAATAGAAATTCCAACAGGGTGTTATCAACTTCAGGATATAAATAAATATATTCAGCATGAATTGAGCAGCGATTCAGATTTTAGCCATGTATTTTTCGAGTTGTTTGCTAACCACAAGTCATTGTACTCACATATTAAGTGTACAGAAGAGGTGGATCTATCTAGTGAAAATAGTATTGCACCATTGATCAGATTCTACTGGAGAAAAATATCAAGATACGTGAAAGAAACTTCAGACAATATTGCCGATATCATTACAGTAAACTCCATATCTGTTGAGTGTAATATAACAGTTAGCAGTTTCAAAAATGGAAAGACTCAACATATAATACATCAGTTTTCACCCAGCGCACCCCCAGGCTTCAAAATAGTTGAATCCCCTGAACACGTGATTTATTTACCTATTAGTGTTAACACAATAAGGAATATAGTTATTAAAATAGTTGACCAGAATGATGAACTAGTTAATTTCCAACAAGAAACCATCACAGTAGGTTCACATCTCCGAAAAGAAATATAGTATGAGTATAAATTTTAAAAAAATGTGTATGCTTTCCAAGTATAAAAATGGGAAAATATGTCGAAAAGTGTCCAGTAGAAAAAAAATCACTCAACTATTAACGTCTGAGAATAAGCAATTCTTGAGATCTCTAGGATATACAGTATATCAGTGAAATGTTTGCCATAAACGAAGGAATACCTACTGACGAATCAGTTGTCTCATACAAATATCACACTCATGAGTCATATACATCACGATGCAATAATAACGACGAAATAAGAATACCACTGCAGAAAGATTTATGTACGTTACCAAGTGAGAGCTATCTCTATGTTGAAAGTTGATTACTAAAAGCAGATGGAACTTCTTCAGGAGTAAACACGTATTTCGCCAATAATGGAATTGCATTCTTGTTTAGTGAAATAAGGTATAGTAGGGGAGCCCACGATGCTAAATGGGGATTTACTCGAGCGTCGTAGAGACCTATTGGGTTGCTAAGCTTAGATGATAAGAAGAAAAAAATGTTATATGATATATACCTTTACATCGGTGGGGAAAGCGGCTATAGATTTTTAAATATGTGAAAAAAAACTGTTGCATGGACATCCTCGAGCGCGTCAGATATTGATAGCATCAATGCCCTACGTATTTTTAATAATGTACGTATGTTAATCTGATCGTTTGCATGATGCGGGTGGTTGTATGTAAGGGTTGAAAATGAAAAAAAAAAATTTAATCGAGCGCGTCAGATTTTCTAAGGGAGTGTTAAGAGCACCAAAAAAAAGCTCTCATTCACTAATCTGACGATTTCGATGGGACGCAAACTCGCGGCCATTTTCATAATATGACAAAAAAAATTCGCCATTTTGAAATACTCAAGCGCGTCAGATTAAGATATATATGGTTCATCTTTATGTTCTAAACGTACTGTCTCATAATCTGACGATTATCTAGAGGGATTCGCCTGATCTGACAAAAAAAATTAGAAAAACGGTTCACCTTAAAGGCCATCCCTGCAACTTCCCGCTAATTCCATTCCTGGGCGCTTAAAATTGTACTTATGACATTTTTGAGCTCAAAATATAATTTATGTGATATTTTGAGCTCGCTGAGTTCAAAGAAATAATATTTCTATGCTTTTGAGCTCTCTCAGCTCGAAAGTCTGATAGAAGTTTCATAGAACACTATTTTTGGAATTTTCAAACAGCAATAACTTTCGAATGGATCAAGCAATTTTCACGCGGTTGGCGGCATTCGACTCAGTTTCATCATCCTCATAAGTAATTTTGCAATTTTAATTGATCGAACCAAACATTTCGGAGTAATCCCGAAAAAACACTTTTTCGGGTTTCTTTCGTTCACGATATCTCTCGAACGAATCAACCGATTTTGACCAGTTTGGTGGCGATCGACGTGGTTTTTCAAGCTCAAAGGCGGATTAGTTTTTGAAGTTGATCGATAAAGCCGTTTAAAAGTTATTCCAAAAAAACCACTTTCAAAAAAAAAAAAATTCTTATTTTTTTTGAGATTTTTCAAAATTTCTCAAAATCTATCGGTCCGAATCGGTTCAAATTCACAGGAAATCTAATTTTGAGGGAAATCTTCAGAACGCAGTTTAGTAGATTCCGATCGGTTTAGTCGTTCGAAAGTTATAATCGAGTCACATAGTCACACACACACACACACACACACACACAGTAGTAGTAAGTAGTAGTAGTAGTAGTAGTAGAAGAGCAGTAGCTAGATCCTTCCTTCACGAAGTAATGCCTGACGGTGGTTTCCATGAGGGATTAGAGTAAAGAAGGAGAAGGGGTTTAGGGGTTTAGTGAGTAGGGGCGTTAGCGTCCAGTTTTAGTATGACGCTACGTCGAGTCGTCACATATCCAGGCCGAACAGCTATGCCTGAAATCCCTAAAAAGGATTCCCCTCCTTTGAAAAAAAAAAAAAAAACACACACACATAGAGAAAGAGTGAGAGAGGAATAGAAACGCGGAGAAGGAAATGTGGGCATCACGCAGCTGCACGTATTCATTTTTATCGACGAATTTTTGTTATTTCGGCTTGCGGAAATCGTCAGATTATATATTTTTCATTATTCTTGAATTATTTCCTTCAAAATAAAAAAAAATTTAGCTACGCTCGAGAATGTCGAGTTGACGTTTTTTTTTACAACTTTGTTGCCCTCCCCTTTCTTTACGTCACTCTCAAATTGTCAAATTAGTGGAATATACACTTTTTAGGATGTAATTAACTCACCCTACCTTAATCTGACGCGCTCGAGAATTTCTGATGGTCAATTTTTTTTTACTAATCTGATCCTGTATCCTTCACGGGCGGCCTTATATATGGGCCTCATGTTTTGTGGAGGTACTTAACCGGGTGCAAGGTATCCCCCTGTATATTAATCTGCCGCGCTTTAGTAAATCCCGAAATCCCCGCTTGGGCCCCCCTACTAGTATGAGGTGAATGGTTTCGTTGTTGATGTAAATACGAAACCAGGATTAACAAGTATAATGAAAGGATTAGCATCATTTAACAAGAGCGAAGCTGCGAAATACGAGAATGCAGGGTGTTTCCCAGGAAAGGAGAGTAGTATTATTAAAGATGGACGATTTAGTGTTTGTATTCCATTGAAAATGTTATTAGGTTTCGCCGAAGATTATAAAAAAGTTATGGTTACCATATTCCAAGAATTAATTTTAATTCGTAGTAATAGCGATGAATTGGCATTGAAATGTAAACTCAGTACAGATGGAATGAAATGTCTCGCAGATGACAAGGCTAAAGTTATAATTGATAAAATAATGTGGAAAGTGCCACACATAGTACCAGGGCTGCGTGAAGAAGTGAGTTTAACTGAATTCATAGAAAAAGGTAAAGACATCGTAGTTCCATACAGAACCTGGGAACTACATAGTTTTCCATCATTACTAAATACAACAAGGCATACATGGAATGTGAAGACATCAATGAAATTAGAATCGCCAAGATATATTATTATGGGATTTCAAACTGATAGGCATCGATTGGAAGCTGACAGTAGCAAATTTGATACGTGCGATTTCAGTAATATTCGACTATTTTTGAATGATGAACGTTACCCGTATGAAAACTTGAATATTTCATTTAAGAATAATCAGTTTGCAACATTGTATGAAATGTTCACACAATTCAGATCATCATATTATTATGATTATAAATCCGAAACTGACATAACACCATCGCAGTTTGCGGCATCTTACCCACTAATCATTGTCGATTGCGCTAAACAAAAGACTGGGTTTCAAACCTAATCAGTTGCTCTTAGAGTTGAGTTTGAAACTAATACTCCAATACTTAATAACACTACTGCTCATGTATAAGTAATAAGTGATATAGTAGATATACAAGGATTCATTATAAATAAAAAAATATTCCACCAAAGAACTTGCAATTTTGAAGAATGGTAAAATAGCACATTTTATTTTCAAAGAACCGTTTCCATTCAAAATCTTTCTGAAGAATATTAAAAACAGGTGAATTGGTTAACGCATCACCATCATTGCATACAATGGCAAACAGGATTCATTCAACCTTGGAAATCGAAGTCAATATTAACTGCTCTGACGGAGGATGTTCTTAAAATATATGTGAAAGGACGAGAAAAAGCAGAAATTATTAAAAAATATATCCCGTCCAAGAAAATTGTCGAATAGCCAGACCATCCAGCTTTAGGACGAGATGAACCCGATTGTATTTTCCATGAGAACAGCAATTGCTATTGCTCTTTGAAAAATGTGAAGCTTCTCCAACGAACTTTTACCGATTTCATTAACGATTCCAGTATGGAATGGATTGAAGAAAAAAGCATGGATACATTTTATTGATTTGTAATTTTTTCAATAATTAATAAATTTTCCTCCGCAGGAGGGAAAATTTTTTTAAAAATTCGACTAGAAATGCCTCAAAATGCGTTTAAATGTGAAAATCGGTGACCTTGAACACCTTTGAAAAGGGTACCGAATTTCAATATTTGACCTCGAAATAGACAAATTATGACCTTGAGCAGGATGAAAATGCCTTCAAACAGGCCTTCTTCCCCCCCCATCCCCCCCCCCCCCCCCTCCATTATTTCCCACCATTTTCCCCCACTTTTAATTAATATATACACACGCGCTGCGCAGTAACAGTCATTTGTTGTTGTGTTCTCAGTGGTGAAAGTTTTAGTGCAGTAAAGTTACGAAATGGCCGCGAAGTTTCTTGGTGATTTTCTTGCTAGTCAAAATTCTGAGTCAGAATTAGCAGTTGGTGATTCTGTGAGTGAATCAAAATTTTATCAAACGTTGTACTTAAGCCTGCAAAACTTGATTCATTCTCCAGCAATAATAAAATTCGTACTTCATCAAAATCTCTCCGCAGTAATCAAAATGTTCTTCCTTTTAATTTGAGAAATACTGCACATTGCAGTAACTGGAATGTGCAGGATATTTCATCGCATCATAAGATGGTTGAATTAGCCGAATTTTATGAAAATGAGCGTGCCGCAGAAGTTGAGATGTTTAAATTAGCAGACTTTTATGACAAACAGTGTGCCACAGAAGTTAAAAAAACTTCTGTGAAGACAACCTATTCCAAAAAATTTAAATCGAATAATAAATCTAAAAAAGAAACAACTTCAGGCAAGGTAAAATATTCTAAAAAATCTAAATTACATTTTAAATCTGATTACGATTCTGCGGACGATTTTGAAGAAGCTAAACCTTTCAAAATTTACAGAGCAAAGAAGAATGAACCGATATTGCAGGTTGAGCCAAAAACCAAATTATCTAGTCATAAAATAACTAGTAAGTCCGAAAGTTCTTGTGTAGACTCTTCCGACAAAATTGATAGTGAGCTCTCTGTACACCCATCACCTGATCAACTGTTTTATTCAGATGATATTTTTGTATCTGAATTTTCAAAACCTTTTTCACCAAACGTTGATTGTGTAAGTACCTCTAAATATTCATTAACTGATCCGCAACCAATAATCAATAGTGAAAATTACCAAATTTCCACTATTGATCCATCGGTAGGTTACACAGATGATCTCTCAGAGTGTTCTATGACATCAACCAATGAGAATTTAATTGGTACGTATCTGAATGATTTAGATATTTCTCTTTTCGGTAAACAACCCTCGATAGAAAATAATAATTTTGATTGCGCAAGTACTTCTAAAGATGCATTTGTCGGCCCTAAACTAATAATCAATAGTGACAACTCCCAAAAACAATTGGAAAATTGTATCGTTGATTCATCGGTAGGATTTACAGATGTTCTTTTAGACGATTCTCCGAACGCAGAAAAATTATTTGATACGTATTCAGCGGATTTATATATTTCTCAATTTTCAAATGAAATTAAAACAAATAAGGATGATGGTGCGAATACGTCTGAAGTTTTATTTGTCGATCCTCAACCAGTAGTCGATAGTTTCAAGAGCCAAGAACACTTGAGTACTTGTGCGATTGATTTACCGGTTGAATTAACAAATAATATTTCAGACTGTACTGCAACATCGTCCATTGATAAATTTTCGAACAATCATTTATCCGATACAGACATTTCATTGTTTTCAATTAATGAGCCCTTGTTAGAAATTTCGCAGGATGATGAGTTAGAGATAAGTACAACGCAAATAATCAGGGAATGTGAAAATAATCCAAAATTTTCAAGGGCTACCGTTTCGAATAAAAATTCCGAACCTCCTAGGTTTTTCAAAGGTTCTATAAAATCTGCCTCTTGAACAAAAGTCTTCCAACGCAGAAAAAACAATCTGTCAAGTGTTGAATCACACTCAAGTGAAAGAAACTATCCTGATATTAGTGATAATATCACTAATGGAGGGCTTACACCTCTGAGTGTCGAGGATCTCAAGATTACTGCTACCCAACTCCCCTCCTGTGACGTTGCATGTAATGATGATAAGATTGTTTATTTCTGCGGTAAAAGATATGGTAGGGTTATTGAAAAACCAATTTAAAAAAAATTTAATGTTTGAGGGGGGTTTACCCAACAACCACAACAAGAGGCAGAAATTATTAAAACCGTGGACTCGTCACATTACTCCTCAGGAGATGAGTTTGAGCGACCGATGAGTCCTAATTTCAGGAGGAGAAAGAATTTCGGAATGAAATCGTTCATAGAAAACTTAAGAGGGTAAATCTGGCAAGAATTCAAATCATACATTCCTGATTCTTAATAAGCGTTTCAAATTTATTCGAGGAAATTTTCAAAATTTATAATTCACCGTACAACACAACAACATATGACAAGCATGTCGCTCCCCCTCGTGGTCTTGTCGGATATCCATAAGTGTTACAATTGATTGATTTTTTATTTTATTTACATAAAACACTTATGGTAACTAATGGCGACAGTGTTTGGTTTATTGATTTTTATATTTTTTTTTCAAGAAACCTGTGCAATCCTTCCAATGTTCGTTCTGCAATGCGCTATTTACGACATCATCGTCTATGAACAGGCATTTAAAAAAATACTGCTATAGTGTGAAGAAAGCGAGAACACAGGAGCCGAAAATGGAGCGCTGCGAAGTATGCAACGTTGACATTGTATCCAATCTCCACAATGCCATCTAAAGTCCAGAGCACATAAGGACAAAGTAGTCATCCCAATCAGTGAAGGTGTTTCGAAAATAGGGTCAGCCTTCAAAAATAGGGTTGTATCCTACAGGATTGATGCTGACAACCATACAATCAGCATCGATAATTTTTTTTCAAAAATTATGGATAAAATTGTGGAACTTATTCAAAATATATGACTACACTAAAAATTAATTTTGAATTGTTTGGATTATTCACAATTGAAACTAAGGAAATTTTCGATATCAAATCTTTCAATACTTAAAATGTTATCATCACGCTGGGGACAAATTTGACTGATGTCGTCAACAAATTTATGAACGTTATTATTCAGAAGATGTCTGAATTTCAGGAGAGAGATTCTGGTAGGTGAAATTGTATTTTATCAACTAACTTTTATAGAAATCTGTTTTTCGTTTATAGGTTGGGCACTCGTTAAGATATTGAATTTGGAGATTAACATCAACCGATATAATCCATTGAGAGCTTCATCATACGTTGAACTACCGGCATGTATCAGTAAGAAGAACTCCGTTGTCAATGTTAAGAACACCGACCTTCACTGCTTCGGATGGGCGCTTATGGCAGGTATTTTTGAGCCGGAAGGTCCCAACTATCTACCACAGTCATACCCTCATTTCTCGCAATATTTGAATTTTAATGATATAGAATTTCCAGTAAAGTTAGATCATATTCCAAAATTTTTAGGTTTAAATGAAAATCTATCAATTAATGTTTATGGTTTAGAGTCATTATTTGAAAATGGAAAAAGAAAATATGAAATAGTTGGACCACTATATTTCAGTAGTGGTAAAAAACCCATACATGTCAATTTACTACTTATCGACGATGATGAGGGAAATTTACATTACTGCACGATCAAAAATTTATCAGGGCTGGTTTCCTCACAAATTTCACAACATAATTCGAAAAAACATTTTTGCGATGGCTGTTTACAATATTTTCCATCAGTGGAGAGTTTATCTAAACATTGTGAAATAGATTGTGGGCAACTATACGCTAATTCCATCAACGAGAATTATTCAGAATAAATTAAAACAGTTTCTTCCTGAAAATATTTCACGATTTACAAATTATCAAAAACAAATGAAAGTTCCATTTGTCTTTTATGCCGATTTAGAAAGTTTACTAAAGCCACTTGATACGGCTCAACTAAATCCAGATAGTTCATACACAATGAAAACATTTTTACATGAGCCATATTCTTGCGGATACTACATGAAATGTTCCTTTGATGATTCACTATCGAATTATGTATCATTCAGGGGATTTGATTGTTGTGAGAAGTTCATTACATCTTTGGAAACAGATATTCGGGATATTTATTCGAGATATTTGAGCAAAATCGCCCCAATGGATACTTTAACAGATATTCAAGAAAACGAATTTCAAATGGCCACAACCTGCCATATTTGTACCAGAGAATTTGTTGATGAATCTATCAAGGTTAGGGATCATGATCATTTGACTGATTTTAATAGGGGGCCAGCACCTCAAAATTTTAATTTAAATTATAACATTCCAAAATTCATCCCTTGCGTCATACATAACCTCTCTAATTATGATTCGCATTTATTTAGTAAAAAACTTTCACTTAATGAGGAGGAGGTAAAAGTTTTAGGTCAAACTAAAGAAAAGTATATCACATTTTCTAAATATGTTCATATCGAGGATAATTCAACAGAGACGAAGCAGAAATTCATAGAGCTTAGATTCATAGTTTCATTCAAGTTTTTAGCTTCTTCTTTAGATAAATTATCCAGTACGCTAGATAATGAGCAGTGGAAACAGTAAAGAAATATTTTTCGGACTCTATTGATTTCAGTTTGATTAGAGAGAAAGGTGTATTTCCCTACTCATTTTTAGATAATTGGTCAAAACTTGAATATCCAAAATTACCTAGTAAAGAAAAATTTTATGATAATTTAATGGATGAACATATTACAATAAGAAAATATCTGAGAGCCCATCGTGTTTGGTCCACTTTTAAATGTCAAACTCTAGGAGAATATTCTGATATATATATTTAAAATCTGATATTCTATTACTAGCAGATATTTTTGAAAATTTTCGTAACACTTGCTTACATCATTATTCTTTAGACCCTGCACAGTATTTAACTGCACCATCATTAAGTTGGGATGCTATGTTGAAAAAAACTGACATCTCATTAGAATTACTCACTGATGTAGATATGATACATTTCGTTAAGAAAAGTATACGTGGAGGGGTTAGTACATGTGTTAAACGATTCGCCGAGGCTAATAATAAATTTTTACCAAATCATAATCCTAGTAAAGAGTCATCTTATATCATGTATTTAGATGCTACAAATTTATATGGCTATTCAATGAGTCAAAATTTACCAACAGGTGGTTTTTCTTGGTTGAATGAAGATGAATTGAAAATTTAGATTTTGAAAATTTACATAATACCTCACCTGAAGGATATATTTTTGAAGTGGATATTACTTATCCTGAAAAACAACATACTATACATAATGACTTGCCGTTTCTCCCTGAAAATTTCATACCCCCAGGAGGAAAATCTCCTAAGCTGATACCTAATTTACAAAATAAAAAAAATTACATTATTCACTACGAATGCTTGAAACAGTGTTTAGAAAACGGGTTGATTCTCACGAAAATTCATAGGGTTCTCCAATTTCAACAATCTCCATGGTTAAAATCATATATAGATCTCAACACTGATTTGAGAAATGAATCAAAGAAAAATTTTGAGAAATCATTATTCAAATTACTAATAAATAGCATTTTTGGGAAAACAATGGAAAATGTTGAAAACTGGAGGGATATTGAATTAGTCACTCATTGGGAAAAGGTTGGAAAAAAGTTTGGAGCGGAAACATGGATTGCTAAACCGAATTTCAAGGACCGTGAAATATTCAGTGAAAATTTAATAGCGATAAAAATGAATAAAGTTCGTGTTACGTATGATAAGCCTATATGTGTGGGATTTTGTGTTTTAGAAATTTCGAAAACAGTAATCCATAATTTTTTAAATAATTTTCTGAAGCAAAAATATGGTAACAAGGTTTCTTTATTATATACAGATACTGATTCACTTCTTGTGGAAATATTAACAGAAAATGTTTATGACGACATCAAACAAAGCGCGGAACATTTTGATCTTTCCAATTATCCAGCTAATAATTTGCATAACATTATACCTAATAAGTCAATAATAGGGAAAATGGAAGACGAGTATGAAGGAAAAATCATCAAAAGTTTTTATGGGACCGGAGCTAAAGCTTACTGTGTTGAACTATTGGATAAAGTTGATAAAAAAGCAAAAGGTATCAGTAAACATATAGTTGAAAAAAAATTTCATTCATCTGACTATAAAAATATCATCACTAACAATGAATCTTTATTGTGTGTGATGTCAATATTCAGATCATGTTTACATGAAATGTATACTGAAATGCGCAATAAAGTGGCATTATCAGTCTTTGATGATAAACGCTTTCTACTGAAAAATTCTGTCAGGACCGAGGCATGGGGTCATTATGATGTTGATTGGCATGAAAATATTGATACATTTTTGGCAGAACTTCTGAAATATATGATTATTTTTTTATTTTTTCCATATATAAAATATTGAATACAACTTCAATATTTAGCGTAGTATTGAATCTTGACAATGCAATTGATGGAGCAACAGAATACTATACCCATAACAGTAGTATAGTCATGCCGGTTATGGCTCAACTTGACCTTGGAACTTTCGTTGGCGCGTAACCTAACAAGATGCCGTCCTAAATTATCGCGTAACCTAAATTTCAAGATGGCGTCCTAGGTTCGAGTTTCCGCCATCAGATGGCGCTGATGACGTCATAAAATAGCGTTGATAACCTAAGTTCAAGTTTCCGCTACCAGATGGCGCTGATGACGTCATAAAATAGCGTCTATAACCTAATTTCAAGTTTCCACCACCAGGTGTCGCTGATGACGTCATAAAATAGCGTCTATAACCTAATTGCAAGTTTTCACCACCAGGTAGCACTGATGATGTCATAAAATAGCGTCTTTAACCTAAGTTCAAGTTTCCGCCACCAGATGGCGCTGATGACATCATAATTTTAGTTCGATAGTGAGGAAAAAGATAAGCATATTCTGATAACAAATTGACCGTCAATTATTCATTAGATAAAACTCCATCCTGTTTGTGTAAGGCTATTTTTGAAATAACTGGTTATAATTGAAAACGATATATATTCATAGCAATATTGAAATAATACTATTAATAATTGATAAAATATTTTATTATGCAAATGAAATACAATATATTACTACAATAAATTATTCCTTGAGCTGAAGAATATTATTCAGACACCAATCTCACCATTTGAATACATTATTTCGAGCACAACGTCTGGTTTTATTATAGTGGGCAGAGCAGGATTCAGAACTTTCGGGAATTTCAGCTTGGCAGTTATACTCTGTTTCGATATCAATCACTCTATTTGATACGTATCTTTGGATCCACTTATTTTTTTCAATCCTTTTACAATGATTGGTCCCTCGTAATCAGCAGTCAATTTTGCTAGGAAATTTTCAATTTGAGAAAGGTCAATAGTACCTGGCTCATTCCATCTCAATCCATGAATATTTTGGGTAACCCAACCAGCATGACGTCTAAATTTTTCTTCAAGATGCTCGCAATGAATTGGAAAATTTACTATTTCATGGAAACAGCGGAGGTTTTTCAGAACAGCAATTTCTTTGCATAAGAATTCACTATTCTTGTACTGAAAGCCTTGAACATCCACTGTAAACAGCATTTTTTTATTGTACTATTCTCACAGTACTTGTTAGAGGGTTATATTTCACCAGTTTATCATGTAAAATTAGACAGTATGCTGATGTATTTGCTGGAATATTTTCAGAAGTTTCAAATTCTAGACGTATATCCACAGAACCGGATTTGAGAACTTCATTCTGACGTGAGCAATCGATAACTGACAATGGGGCAATATCTCTAAACTTATAAGGGTCTAATAATACCTGGTTATCCCTACCATAATACGATTTTTGAAAGCACGCGTACATTTCGTATAGAAGAGCGAACTGATTGTTTTTGAAATTGAGATTGATATTGTCGTATGGAAACATCTCCGAATTTAAAAACAGTTTTATATTAGACAGATTACAATGATCAAACTTGCTAAAGTCGGACTCAACATTATTTTTTCGGTTTGTTTTGAACCCGAATATTATGAATCGTGGTTTCTCCATTTGAGTACTTGTCTTGATGGTCCAACTCTGTTTCATAGTTTGCTGCAACAAAGGATTTTCATACAATTCCCATGATCTGAAGGGTACATCGAGTTCTTGATTACTTGAAATCTGACGTAAAAGTCTGATTCTTTCTCTATCCTCAACATTAATATGAGGTACTCTCCATATAACCTTTGTTAAGTTTATATTGAAAGTTCCTTCTTTTTCACTGCTTACAATAGCGTTTGTATCAGAATTTGTACGAATCAACACCAATTCTTGTCGTAAATTGATGAGTATACGTTTGAAATCTTCACAAAATCCGAATAGAAAACGTGAAGGTATGACTACGTTAAAGTTTCCTGAACTATCAGTTATTTTGTTGTTGTCTTCCAAAAGAACCCAAGGAGGAGGAAGAGAAACATACAACTCCTAGCCGGAAAACCTCTGTTCGAAAGAGAAAATTAGAACCAGACTTCCTTCTTGATGAAGAGGTATATTCATCGAAATCTGATGAACAAGAAGAAGATGACGACAACGACGAAGAACAAACAGATAAAGAAAATGAGGCGTTCAGTAGAATACTAGAAGACAGCAAAGAATATATTTAGACATTTTCCGAGTCGGATGAATTAGTTCATTGGTTAAATAGTTTACCAGCCTTACCACGTCAATATATTGGTGAAATGATTGCCGACGTAGAGAATAATTTTGATTTTCGATATGGTGTGAGGTTAGATCCCGAAAGTAATACACTTAAAATTGGACATGCGCAGTTTTCAGTAGACCCTGAACTTGGTGATGTAATAATTACAGATAATTTGGGAAACTCAATTACTTATACAGCGACTCCTGGTCTATTTGAACTGTTATTCAAAAGACGACCATCCGGATTCAAAGCTTCAGACGAGAAAAATTATTTGGATAATAATGATAGGGTCAAGAGAACAAGTGCTCACAAAAGAAATTATAATCCTAGAGATCAGATTGCTGGTAATGGTTCTTACAAGTATAAGGAAATTATTGGTAAACTTTCAATTGCTTCCTTAGTTCCTCAAAGACCTCGTTCTTCATCTCTTAGATCTAAAAAAACGAGGTGGTGAAATGATGAAGATGAAAGTGTTCAGTAACAATCCAGTAGATTATGTTTATATCTCATTACAAACTGAGGATTATTGGGAATTTTTACTAGAAAAAGGAGCTATCGTCGAAGTTCATAATCATCCGCATGGTTTAAACATCATGATTAATGATCGAAAATATAGGGTTAGTGAAATAAAAAATACCTTGATACAAAATAAGGATAGAATAAAATTTTGTGGTGTGGAGAATAAGCATTTATTTGTGGAACTGTTAATTGAATGCCCAATAGGCTTTCAATCACCGTTCAGTACGGTATGAAAAAAATTAGCCAAATCAAGAAAGATGTTGTCGATGAAATTCATAGAATGGCGAGAGTGAATTTTCCTCGACGTAAAGTAATGTTGAAAGGTATCAATGATCTGATTCAAATAGATTTGATCGAGATGATACCTTATGCACGGGAGAATAAAGGTTATAAATATATTCTGGCTTGTATCAATTGTTTTTCAAAAAAAGCTTGGGTTGAACCATTGAAAAGGAAATCGGGTGAAGAAGTGACGAGTGCAATGAACAAAATTTTGGTCGAAATGAAAAATAAACCGAAAAATCTACAATCTGATTTGGGCAAGGAATTTTATGATAAAAGCTTCGACCAACTCATGAAAAAGTTTAGAATAAATCACTACAATACTTGGAGTTCCAAAAAAGCTTCAATTATCGAAAGATTCAACAGAACATTCAAAAATATTCTATGGAAAAGATTCAGTTTACAAGGCTTCTATAAATGGCTGAATATTTTAGAAGAACTTGTTGATTTGTACAACAACGCCGTTCATAGAACTATTGGAATGAAGCCAAATCGAGTGAATAAAAAAAATGAGAAGCATCTTTTGAGCACAGTCTACAGCCAGATCAAAATTAGAAATCTGAATTCGAAATACAAAGTTGGTGATCAGGTTCGAATTAGTAAACATCGAAGCCTTTTCGATAAATCATATACACCGAATTGGTCGAATGAGATATTTACAGTTAGAAAAGTACAAACTACAAATCCAATTACATATCTGTTGAAAGATAAAAACAACGAATCAATTTCTGGTGGATTCTATGAAATGGAGCTGCAACGTGTGAAACATCAAGACATTCTTCTAGTTGAAAAAGTTATTAAGAGAAAAAACAAAAAATTGTTTGTTAAATGGTTAGGGTTAGACAATTCTAGAAATAGTTGGATAAAATCTGATAATGTGAAATAATCAATAAATAACATGTTTTTATGAATACATTTATTTTTACAATATATAATTTACATGAAATATTGCTCATCGAAACCTAAATCTTCTTCTTCTTCGGGTGTAGAAGGAGGAGTAGGGGGAGAATAATATTCTTCATCGAAGCCTTCATCTTCTTCAGACTGTTGAAGTGAAGGACCAATAAAATAACCATATTCTTCTTTTAAATAATTTGGAAGTTCTGTCCATAATAAATTAATGTATGAACTTAATGTGGAATTGACGAAGAAGGTGCAGAGTTCTTCTATACTGATTTGGTTTGTGATGAAATTAAATAGGACTTCATATGCTGCCATATATGCTTTCAAATCATTCAAGTTCATTTGACAGCTGAAACAATCTTCGTTGCTGCATTCATTCAAGTTGTGTCCATTGAATACAATATTCTTGATTATCTTCTG
This sequence comes from Cynegetis impunctata, assembly GCA_030704885.1. Classification (NCBI taxonomy): domain Eukaryota; kingdom Metazoa; phylum Arthropoda; class Insecta; order Coleoptera; family Coccinellidae; genus Cynegetis; species Cynegetis impunctata. The sequence continues at coordinate 424,133 of JARQZK010002928.1, read as the reverse complement.
CAAAATCTTCCTTAATTTCCATTATGATGTTATTCAACTGGTTATTTTCAAAATGCTCCAAACTCAACCATCTGACTTCCAAGTCGAAAATAAATTTGTTTTTGTAGTGAGTAAGTACTATTTGTAATTCACTCGTCATCTTCGCTGATTCTCAATCGTTGAAATAATCTACACAGTTCATATATTGAAATTTTCTGTTTTAAAATCTTCAATTCTTGACACAATTTTTCCACTCTTACTTTGAGATCTTCCATTACTCGAAGACTGCTGTTGAATGCTATTTCGTTTGTAAGCTTGTTTTATAAATGTACTCCTCCTTCTTCTCCCTCCTCAACACTACTCCGCCTCTCCAAATTCAATGTTGACGGTTCGTCCAGCTTTTCCAAGGTTTTTTATGGTGCAAATTTGACTAGATTCAATTTCTTTATTAATTTCAACGATTTGATCATCTTGAAGAATTAATGCAAACCTTGCTGGTAGAATAATTAATAGATCATCCGTCTTCACTTGTATCTTCTCACCATACTTCGTTTGAATTCTTGATATAATTTTAATTATATATTTTCTATTGACTTCTAGAGAGCTTGCGCTCTGCATCTCTTGAGCTGTAGATTCTTTGTTTACTTGAGAAAATTCGGTCACCTTCGATGACGTTTGATTGGCGCTACATAGTCGCGGTCGTCGTAAACAAGACAAGGGTATTAAAAAGAATGTTGTTTTCAACTATAACCAGTTATTATGATAACGATTCGAGCAAACGGAAATAACTTATATTACTTTGTTTATTGAATCAGAGACCTCAACAAGAATAGAGTCGGAAATTTTTGATGAAGGCCAAGGACTGCAGCAGGGTCCGTCATACCATCCTAGAAGAGCTTCTACATCTTTCTCATAGCGCTGAATATTTTCCTTTATCCAATTGAAAATTCTCTTGTGGACTTCATTCGATTTTGGTGAAAATTTGTGTGGCAAGTTCAGAGATTAAGAACTTTCAATATAGAATTCAAAACTGAGCTGTTAGCAAAGTAAGCAGATTCACAAATACTTATATCTATACAATAATCTATATTTTTTATAATTTTACTTAATTTTATTAACATTGAATTTTCAATTTTCTAAATCTATAAAATCATCACCATTCATATTATTAGATAGCAAGTCGTATAAATACAACGAGTAATGATTGCTTACATACAAATTATTTTCTTCAAGGACTGTATTGAGTTCTAACAGACAAAAAGTTTTTTTTTCAAACAACTTAACACATTTTTCTACATATTTATCATATTCCAGTTTTTGAAGGAACAAATCTCGTACAAACTCTACATTCACTTCACAAGATATTGTTGCTATCCATCTGAAATGCTAGCTCCTTAGGGAGAATTTTGTTCTCGTAAAATACTGAGCAAAACTAGATGAGAATGTGCTTTATTGGATTCTGAAATTATTGTTTTCAGGTATTTATCGTAAACCTTTCTAGTTTTTACTGCTACTTCATATTCAATCTTTTTCAAAAGAGACATTGCTGAGAGAAAGAGACCGTTGTTTCTCTGATGAATGTTCGTTTAAGACTGATCAATCTGAAGAAATGAACTAGAGTGTTTGTAACCCCACGGCTTGGTATCGGTTGAAAAGGGACTGATCATGCGTTTATTATCGAAAGAATTCAGTAAAACTTTTTCTTGTTTGATTGAAAATACTTCATGTCTGAATGATCTTATTAAATTTTGATTTCCTCTAAGAATTTCATTGTTAAATAAACAATTTTTGTAATCATTAAAAGTAATTTTTTTCTGACCAGTGAAACTGTGTCTCTCTTGTTGCCGACAACAACCCTTTAGTGAGAGAACTGACCGACTTTGCTGAATTTATATTCTCCATTTTTTCTCGCAAATAATACTTAAGTAATATTCAAGCATAACTGAAGCGTGAAGAAAAGACTTTTCAATTTATAGTGTCTGTTGGAAGTCCAATTGGAAATTTATGATAATTACATGCCCCACCTTCGATGACGTCATGACAGGCGCCCCATAGTCGCGGTCGTTGTAAACAAGACGAGACTTGACGAGGACATTGAAGAGAATGTTGTTTTCAATTATATTCTAAAAATGGATTTGTTTCTTATTCACTCACAGTACGATAAATTGAACTGATTGTGTGTGGGTTATAACCGCTTTTTTTTATACACATCCTCTAGTTTGGCAATAGCTCAACAGGAAGGATGTAAACCACATTTCATGAAGTAACTTGTCATGATAACAACTTCGAAAACAGGAAAAAAAGGAAATATGAAACTGATAACTATAAGAAATATTGGGTTTTGTAGGAAGTGAACTTAACCACACTAGATAAAATATAATGAAAAATAATTACACAAACAGGATGGTGGTGTTTCTTGATAGTCGCTTATCATTCAGGATATATGTAAGTTTTTGTTTTTTTTAGAGGAAATGAACTTAACCACATAACATGAAAAATAATTACACAAACAGGATGGAGTTTTACCTAATGAATAATTGACGGTCAATTTGTTATCAGAATATGCTTATCTTTTTCCTTACTATCGAACTAAAATTATGATGTCATCAGGTTATAGACGCTACGTCATCAGCGCCATCTGGTAGCGGAAACTTGAAATTAGGTTAAAGACGCTATTTTATAACGTCATCAGCGACATCTGGTGGTGGAAACTTGAAATTAGGTTATAGACGCTTTTTTATGACGTCATCAGCGACATTTGGTGGCGGAAACTCTAACCTAGGACGCCATCTTGAAATTTAGGTTACGCGCCAATTTAGGACGCCATCTTGTTATGTTACGCGCCAACGAGAGTTCCAAGGTCAAGTTGGGCCATAACCGGCATGACTATACTACTCATAACGAAGCATGATTATTGTCAACCCGAGAAGGTTTTTGAAAAATGTAATAAAACCGATAAAAGATATAAATTATTATGTATATGAAAATGGTGAATTCATAACACCGCCAAGAGATGTGCATCCCTATTCAGTTGTTGTATTTGATGATGTCGTTTGTGATAATCAAAATATAATCAGAGATTACTTTTCCTTCGAAAGACATTTCAATATTGATTGTTTTTACTTATGTCAAACTTATTCTGCCATACCAAAGCAGCTCAAACGGGATAATGCTAATTTAGTTGTGGTATTTTCTCAAGATAGAACGAATCTAAAGCATATATATAATGATCATGTGAATATCGATATGTCTTACGATGAATTTGTAAAGTTGTGTTCCGAATGTTGGAAAGTACTATATGGATTTTAGGTTATTGATAAAGAAAGTGGTATTCACAATGGTCGTTATCGAAGAGGCTTTCACCACTACATTATATTATAAATATGAAACACTATAGTGATTCAGCTTAGTATTAAATAATCAGCATGGATAAACGCTTGGCTTTAGAACTGGTAAAAGCTAGAAAAAATGTGAGAAAAAAACTACATGGACACGATTTAGCTACTTCACAACTAAGATTTTCACGTTCGATTCAAACATTCAACCAACCCTTTGAAAGATTATTGACAGAAATTACAAATAGAAAAAGTAAGATTTAAACCAGAAATAAAACCAGAATTGAAATTGAGGGAACATGTAGTTACACCAAAAACAGGGAATTTTGAATCAACTCCGAGAATAAGTAATATTTCAAGGAGTCGAGAATATCAACTATGAGCCTGATTATGAAGAACCCGTTGAAGAAGAACCTGAAGACGAACCGCAACAACTATCACAAGTTGAGTTGGAAAATATTGAAGCGCTGAAAAATGCTGATGTTTTCCGTGAATTTTTAGATCAATGGTCAGGGTTAGCAAGATTTTATATAGAGGAAATGATAACTAGTCCCTCCCCTGAAGAATTTGACCATAAATATGGTGTTCGCTACAATCCAAAAGAATCAAAATTTTATATTGGGAACTCTGAAATAGACTTCATAAAAGATAAAGTTGTAATAGATCCTAAAGGTGATAATCCAATAACATATCCTGTCACTAAAGGCCTCCTTGAATTATTATTCAAGAAAGAACCAGATCCATATAATACAACAGATTTGAAGAATTATCGTGATATTGTGAAAAAAACGAATGCGGATCGAAAAGATTATGATTTTGAGAAGCAAATATCTGGGAATGTTGGTAAAAAATATCAGGGTATTATAAAAAAAATTCAAAAGCCTGTAGTTAGGGGAAGAACTAGTCGAACTGTTTCTTCTCAGCCCAGTATGTTAAAAAGTCCTACATCGCTTCCTCCTACCACACTTTCGCCAATATTTAAACCATCGAGAGGTGGTGTGTTGAAAAGTACACTTATGAAATCAAATAGGCACATGAGAAAGAATTTAAATCTTCTCGAACTTAATAATAAAGATTTAGAATTCATACCATGGAGAAATCCAAATACTCTAGTTGAGAGATTAAAATTACTACTTGCATCTCAAACTGCTGGTAACAATAGTCACTCTAATGAAATCAGTCATATTATAAATGAATTGAAAAATGCTAAAATAATATTATAAAATATTTACAACTTTGAAGAATATGTCAGTGTTCAAAAGAAGACTGAAAAAGTAACATTAAAATGACACTTGATAAATTTTACAATCATATTTCACAATATGAAAAAAATCATTATTTTCTTCATCTCCATCTCAGAGGAACATTAAATAATATTACTAATAAATATAAATTATCCACTAATACGTCTGAATACAAATTCCCATATGAAACTGCCGAAGTTATATCTTTCGATAGTAATCCAACAGGTGGATTCATGATACTCATAAATGGAAAGCATATCAAGAAGGATCAGTTATCATTACTGAAAAAAGGAGATAAAATATCATTCCAAAACATCAGACTATCAAGATACTGATGAGTTTTTCGCCGAGTTCATTTTGAAATTGAACCTACTCTAAAATGGTAGTAATAAAACGAGATATTGTTAATGAGTTACATAGCCCTGTGAGAATTAATTTCCCCAAGAGGCGTGTTATAGTTAAAGGACTCTCAGATCTTTTTCAGGCAAATATAGTTGAAGTTATACCATATTCAAGATTTTATAAGGGTTTTAAGTATATACTGATTGTGATAAATGTGTTCTCGAAATATGTTTGGGCAATTCCGTTGAAGAATAAAAGTGCAAAAGATGTAACATTTGCAATGAATGAAATTTTGGGAGAATTGGAGAATCCGTCTAAAAATCTACAAACTGATTTTGGTAAAGAATTTTACAATAAAAATTTTGAGGAATTGATGGAAAAATATAACATAAATCATTATAGTTCATACTGAAATTTGAAAAGTAGTCTTGTGGAAAGAGTTAATAGGACAATCAAATCGATTATGTTGAAAGAATTCAGCGTTCGTGGAAATTATAAGTGGATAGATATATTGAAATATATAGTACATCAATATAATTCAACAAAGCACTCAACTACAGATTATAAGCCGATTGATGTTAACAGTGAAAATGAAAAAAAAATTCTGAATTCGGCTTATTCCCATATCAAGGTAATAGACCCAAAAAAAAGTAAATATAAAGTTGGAGATTATGTTCGAGTGTGTAAAACTAGACAAGTTTTCGCAAAAGGTTACACACCCAATTGGTCAAATGAAATTTTCACAATTCGGAAGATACAATCAACATATCCAAGAACTTACTTATTACGTGATTCTTCAAATGAAGATATCAAGGGTGATCTCTACGAATTCGAACTGCTGAAAGTGAAACATCCTGATAATTATTTGGTAGAAAAAGTTTTGAGAAAAAAGGAAACAAACTGTATGTGAAGTTTTTAGGAATGGGAAAGGAGCATAATTCCTGGATCAAGAAAAACGATTTACAATAAATTAATTCTGAAATACTCTTTATTATGTAAAGATATTGAGAAATAAATTATTTTTTTTTCACAATTTTGTCTTAGGTTTACAAAGTGAGATTACAGCTGGGAAAATCTTTTATAAAAAATATTATTTCTGTGCTCCATATCTAAAATAGGAGCTAGAATGTATTCACAGTTTCTTATTCTACTATTGAATCTTATTCTATCAAGGACAAACATCTCCCAGTAATATTTTCGAGATTCTCGATATGCAAAAGTCCAAACACACATATGATGAATATACTATTCATCTATATGGTTAAATGTAACTTTCTTCATATCAATATGCTATCTGATTCACTTCATTCATTACAGTATATGGATCAAATTTTATTAATTCTTTGAAAAACAGTGAATTAAATAAATATTTATATGACTTATCTAATAAATCGTTTATATTCACCACTCATTTTTGACACGGACCGGGTAACCATTCTGTAGAACTCTGGAAATCCATGATATTCTAGGAACTCTATATACTCACTTATTAATTTCTGTAGTGAAAATAATTCACACATAGTGTCTCGACCAATATACACTAGACAATTATCATTTTTCAATCCAAGAATAGACTTATTATTGATATTTATGAAGAATAACGTACAGTTATTCAATTTCTTGAATTGTGATGATGATGATTTCTCCAAATTCCTATGGATAAACTCTTCACAGTTGACCAATTCACGAAACTCTTCAGCAGTGAAATCAATGTGATGACCCCTCAGAGATGGCCCACTGATTCTTATAACTTCTTTCAGAAGGGGTGATAGTCCAACAGCTACATACTTAGTTTTCGATTTGTTGAGAAAGAATACTTTTGAGCACAAAATGTATGGTTCGAATACACTCACTGTTTCAGCACTCATGTTTCTTGATTCACTCTCAAACTTTGGAACTATCGAAATAACTTGGCTCCTGCCTTTAAGTACTGTGGTTTGTCCTTGAAAAACTGTACGGGTGGGGGTAACTTAGTTATGGGGCGTGTACCATGCACAATAACCTTGAATTTATAAGTAGGTGGGGGTAAATACTTGATTATGTTGGAACCAATATTCTTCGTTACAGAATTACTGTACTGTACTGTATCCTCACCTTGAAAACATAAGTAGGTGGAGGTTCGTCAATACTTGATTGCATCGAAAGCAATTTGCTTTACTCACAGGTGGCCCATCTATATGCGTATTTTCATCGCAGGTCGATTATGATGTATGAAGCAGGGTAAATGCGTCTGTAATTTGATCAATGGTCTAGAAAGCCTATGATAAATGTTAAGAAGCTCATAGCAATTAAGTTTCTTAACTAAGTATTCAACAGGAAAAAATTTCAAATCTTCTTCACTAAAGTCTTCAATTTTTTTACCAATATATGCATGCTCCAACACAACTAGCTTCGACTTTGGAAATAAGTTAAACATAATTTTTTCTGACAATGATATATTCTTGAAGATCCATTTTTTCAGCTCTTCACTTAAACGTGCTAAATCTTCACAGCAAACACTCACTGAAATTTTATCACTGAGAAATGCATCACAAATACTTTTTGCGTCATTTACTGTATTCCTATCAGTTAATTCGAAATCCATACTAGGATAATGATTTTCATTTTTTCCATCCATCTTTTCAATATGATATTCCAACTGGTATTTCAGTGAATTCATTTTCCAGTCAATCTCAGTATGCTCCATGATTACACAGTTTTCATACTATAGTCAGTGCAGTCTCTTGGATCTATTTCAGTTACACGCATAAATGGCTTTTCACACTTAGCACACTCTTGTCCGTAAAGCTTGATATAATGGACTAAAGTTTCTTTGTCAACGATGGTGTCGATATTATGCGAACTCACAATTGTTTCTTCATCGATTATACATTTAGCTTTCTTTGCTTCAAAACATGGAGCACAAAAAACTTTATGTGAAACGAATCTGATGAACTCATTAGAACCAATATTATAATGACCTAACTGATTTTCAAGGTCAATCAATCGGAATATTAGCTATCCCCACTCCTGATAAACATTCAAGGTCATTATGCTCTAGGTCTGTTCTATTTTCAAGGTAAACCAATCGAAAAATAAACTATCCCCACTCCTGATAAATATTCAAGGTCATTATGCTCAAGGTCTGTTCTATTTTCAAGGTAAACCAATCGAAAAAAAACTATCCCTACTCCTGATAAATATTCAAGGTTATTGTGTATAGTGCACGCCCCTCAACTAAGTTACCCTCACTCCTAAATATCAACTCAAGGTTAACCGCCTTTTCAAGGTCAAGGTCATTGTGTATTGTGCACACCCATTTTTTATCTACTCATGAGTATGATGAAGATTTCTGATGATGCCGTCAAAACTATTGGAGCAAGTTAGAAATTAATAAGATCTGTCGAAGAAGTTGGTAGATGGTTGTATTAATATTAATATTGATATATATTAATAAAATCATCTTTCGAATCACGAAATATACAAGGGGTAAGAATTTTTCTTATTCTCAAAATAGTTTCCACAAACTCATCTCAAAAATTGACTCAGGTCAAAAATTAAAATTGTTGAAGGATATCAACCAGATCATGTTTATCGAGAGAGGGTAGCGAGGGGTATATCTCAATGTTGTAACCGGTACGGAAAGGCTAATAATAAATATATGGGTGAATAATATAATCCTAACGAACCAGAGTCCTATTTGATATATTTCGACGTCGTGAACTTATACGGGGCTGATATGCAGAACTATCTACCCTATGATAATTGTGAATGGATAGACGAATATCCAACAGACACATCTTTGATTCCTGACAACTCAGACGTAGGATATTTTTATGAAGTTGATTTAGACCACCCCCTAGATTTACACGAATCACATAAATATCTCCCATTTTGCCCCGAGAAAATGATACCCCCTTTATCCAAAAATAAACAAGAAAAATTAATGACAACTCTGTATCTAACAAATAACTATGTGGTTCATTATAGATATTTGAAAAAATGTGTGGAAGCTGGTTTGAAAATAAGAAAAATTCATAGAGTACTGCGTTTCAGCCAAAAACCTTGGTTTAAACCATATATAGATCTAAATTCAAAATTACGAGCTGAAAGTAAGAATGAATTCCAGAAAAATATGTATAAATTGATGAATAACGCGGTATCTGGTAAAACTTTAGAAAATATTAAAAAATATAAAATCATCAAAATTGTTAATAGTGGGTAGATCTAGATATGGTGCTAAAAATTTGATTGCTCTACTAAACTTGCACAGTTCTGTTATCATAGACGACGTTGTTATAAGAAAACCCACATAGTATTCAACAAACCTATATACGTTGGTTTTTCGATTTTAGATATTTCAAAAACTTACGATTACCTTTACGATTTTCATTACAATTCTATTAAAACAAAATTCAATGACAGCAACATCAAGCTTCTTTGTACAGACACTGATAGTTTGGTATACCATTTCAAACATCAGAACATCTACGAGATCATGAGGGATAATGTATCAAAATTTGATACGTCAGACTATGGTGAAAATAATGTTTTCGGTATTCCCCCAAGAAATAAGAAGGTAATTGGACTAATGAAGGTTGAAAATGAAGGCAAAATCATGATGGAGTTCATTGGATTGGGGTCTAAGATGTACACCTTCAGATTACTCAAGCAGAGTGGAAGAAAGACGACTGCTAAAGGTGTTATAAAATCTTCGCTCGCGACAATTACTTTCAATGATTACAGACGTGCCTTATTTAACCAAGAAATTCTCACCATAGAACAAAATTCCATCCAGTCAGTGAAGCATGAAGTTACATCCAAGAAAACATCCAAAATAGCTTTATCAGCAAATGATGATAAAAGGGTCATATCAACATAGACCACCGACACAGTACCCTATGGATATCAATACCATACATAGGATGATCAGTGATGTGAAATACAAGATCTCAAAATTTTATACAACAGAACTTTATAGCCAATTGTTTATATGTATACACACAAAAGGTTTATATTTTTACACTGTACTTTTATATTAAATGTTATAATCAACTGAATATTCTACAACATTGAACATTTCTACATAATATTCAATCGAAAATGTAAAATTTGAATAATTTTTTATATAAGTCTATTTTCTGATTAATTTTTATGTTAAACAATTCTCTGATGTTACTGTCTACTGTAGAATATTGAAGATTCATATGAAAAGATTTATTGATCATGAAGTTAGTGATTATTAATTTACATCTATATACAAAAAGCTATATACAATAGAAATTTTCAACCTTATGTAAATGGATTTCTATATATCTATGTTAACAGAATAAAATATTTTCGTTTTATCTACAATTCAAGTCATGAAGTTAGTTATTCCAATACTAGAAATTTTCAACCTTATGTAAATGGATTTCTATATATCTATGTTAACAGAATAAAATCTTCTCGTTTTACCTTCAATTCAAGTCATGAAGTTAGTGATTTGAATACTAAAAATTTTCAACCTTATGTGAATGAATTTGTATACAATATACATGATGCTTTCTATATATCTCTGATGACATAATAAAATGGTTATAAATTATTTCGTTCTTTAGTTCTCATATAGTTCTGATATAATACAAAGATTTTACTTACTTCGTTTTGAACGAAATAATCGTAAAACAGGTATCGACCAAATTGAATTTTATATGAACCTAATGCTTGATTTTTTTAATACACACTGCAAGTTATTTAATACAATTTGCTTTTCATTGAAAATTTTCAATAGTGTCTTATCAGTGATTTATTCTTGAATATATAAATTATTTAATCAATTCACATAAGTGTGAATTATATTGAACACAAACCGATGTATTGTTGGTTGCATAAATTAAGGGTCATCTGAATATGTTAACGTAATCTTGTAGAAAAAAAAAAGTTTCATCCCCGAATTAAATAACCTTTTCTATTTTATTGATTGATATTCCAACAAACCCTCACGTTGTAGAACCAACACGTTGTAGAACCAACACATTGTAGAACCAATACGTTGTAGAACCAACACATTTTAGAACCTAACCCTCACGTTGTAGAACCCAACCCTCACGTTGTAGAACCCAACCCTCACGTTGTAGAACCCAACCCTCACGTTGTAGAACCCAACTCTCACGTTGTAGAACCCAACCCTCACGTTGTAGAACCCAACCCTCACGTTGTAGAACCCAATACGTTGTAGAACTAACACGTCGTGGGTAAACAGACAATGTTCTCTCTAATAACAATGAAATAAAGGTAATTGGATATACAACTCTCCGAAGATGGCCCCCACACCAGTCTCCGAAGGAGCCCCCATTCATTATATCAAATAATTTCAGTCCTCTGGGTCCCCTTATGTATTTTAACATGCTAACTATCCAAAAATTAACGAAGCAAAAATGATATCAATTATGCGAGACTCTTTTGGATATAACAGTTTGAATATAACATATCAATATTCGGCGATTGAAAAATGTATAAACCGAACTCAGATAAAATTCCCTACTTCGATGATATATTGTTGGTTGTCTTTCGCCTTAAATTTAAAATTTCTTCAATTAAATTTTTTTTGAGAGCAGTGGACTCCTAATATAACAGGTTCGATTCTCGCGCTGGATTTTTTAATTTGAAACTTTTTTTAAGCTTGGTAGAGCAGTGAACGTAATGTTGAACTCCTAATATAACAGGTTCGATCCTCGCGCTGGATTTCTTTAGTATGAATTTTTTAAGCTTGATAGTGCTGGACTCCTAATATAGAGGTTCAAACCGCGAGCTCGATTTCTTCAATTTTGAATATTTTTGAGCTTGATAGTGCTGGACTCCAAATATAACAGGTTAAAATCTAAATGCGGATTTCTTCAGTATGAATTTTTTTTTAAGCTTGATACTGTTGGATTTCTGCTATATAGGTTCAAACCCCGAGCTCGATTTCTTCAAATTTGAAATTTTTCAAGCTTGATAGTGCTGGACTCCTAATATAGAGGTTCAAACTCCGAGCTCGATTTCTTCAATACTGAATTTTTTTTAAGCTTGATAATGTTGGACTCCTAATATAGAGGTTCAAACCCCGAGCTCGATTTCTTCAATTTTGAATTTTTTTTTCAACTTGGATTTGAAATAGAAAGGACCATAGATCCTCCATCTTTGATTTCAACCATATATCTGTCATACGTCAAATATTGACGATGATTGCCCAATGTTGAGAAGGTTCCAAGGGATTCCTGAACCGTGATCTGTAAGTCAGCTAACGAAAAGTAATGTTAAAATAAATTTGTATAAGCATCTCAAGGGCCTCCATGAAAGCTGCATATATTCCTATCTGTCGAACTCAGTCGTCTGAGCCTGTCCGAAGACTCCTAGAGGCCCCCATTTATAATTTCAGTCGTCTAGACCCCCATGCTTATTCTCATAGCCTCACGCATCCAACATCTTGGATTTAAAACATAGATCTGTCGTACGTCACACGTCTGTCATTCGAAACTGTCAAATATCATTTATATCTTAGAGCAGGGGTCTCCAAACTACGGCCCGAGGGTCACATCCGGCTCGCGGACAGATTTTGTCCGGCCCGCGGAGAGCTAGCATACTTGAAAACTCCTTTTAGAGAACATATTTTTTATAGCAAATTAAATTTAGTTTACTGAAGTATTCTAATTTTATGTTGAATAATTAGTAATATGACATCTACATTGATATGGTCATGGGCTAACTACTCATAACATTGTTGTAGGCTTATTGTTATTGTTTTTGTGATAAGTTAGATAAAGAAACACAGAATTGTAATGAGTAAAGATATGTATAATATGCAGAAAATTTAACTTCAGTATATAATAACTAAGAAATTATTGAAATGAATCCAACTAACATTTTATACATTTTAAATAAAAACATAACTTATAACAAGCATAATGACATATGAAATACTAATGAGATTTATGTAATTGAGATTTTCCACTGACAATAGTTTGTAGCTGTGGACTAATTTTACTTGTACCAATTATTAAAAGAGATTTAAGATGCTCATCAGTTAATTTAGATTTGTAAACATTTTTTGTGTACTTCATTTTGGAGAAGGTCTTCTCACACAAATAAGTAGTACCAAAAACAGAAAACAGCCCAAGAGCAAATTTATGCAAATTATCAAATTGTTTCAGTGGATCACTGCACTGTAGGTCAATCATTTCCATTTGAAGTTCCGGCGCTAGGGTTTCAATGTCAGTATCAAAAGGATTCTGAAAAATCTTAATTTGATTGGCAATGGCATCAAAGTCCGAGAAACGAGCATATTACTGCTATCTAGAAGTGAGTGGAAGACACCAGAACTTTCTCGAACCAACGAGGTTATTCTGTACGTGCTATTAGCGCCATCTGTTAGCGATAGAAGGTACTACCTATTTCCGCTTGTGTCATCCAGTTGTCGTGTCACGTTACTGCTCATGGTTCGTACTCTACGACTAATCTAGAAATTACAGATAATGACAGGAAAATTAATAATATGCAGTGTTGCCGATTTGCAGCCTTTTTTGAACGTTGCGTACTTTTTCGGACTTTTTTTTTCATCAGTGGACTATTTCACTTTTTACCAACGGCAACAATGATAATATGGTTTTGGCCCTCGGAACTTACTGGAGTAATCAGTATGGCCCTAAGGCTGGAAAGTTTGGAGACCCCTGTCTTAGAGCATAGATCTGTAATACGTCATACATCTGTCATTCGTAACTGTCAAATATCATCGTGAATCATAGATATCTTACAGCATAGATTGGTCATACGTCATCCCATCTGTCATATGTTACACATCTGTCATTCGTTACTGTTAAATGTCAGCTTGAACCATAGATATCTTAAGAGCATAGAACTGTCATACGTCAAACATCTGATCTGTGATTCGTTACTGTCAAATGTCATCTTGAATCATAGATATCTTAGAGCATAGAACTGTCATACGTCAAACATTCAAATTTTAAATGTGATTGCAACGCCCTCTGTTGATGAGATTCTGAATGATGAGAATATAGTGATCTGTCATCTTGAAACGCTCCCTGTTGACCAGGTTCTGAATGACCTGTTCTGATAGTGATCTGTAAGAACGCCATCTGGTGTCCAGGTTCTTAATGATGATAATACTATGGACCGCCGTCTTGAAACGCCATCTGATGGTCAGGTTCCAAATTATAATAATACCATGATCCGCCATCTTGGAAACTGGCTGCCATCCGCAAAATGGCCGACTTCCCGATCATAGTCACGCCCCGAAGTCGCGCATGCGCAAAACTGACATTTCGAAGTTGAAGTGAGCTAGAACCGCAACATTTCATTCAGTTTGAGGAAACAGTTTTGGAACTGAAATCGGTTGGAGATACTCTTGAAGAAACAGATACTGTATGTCTTTTATTATTAACTCTTCCAAAAAGCTATGAAGGCATAGTAACAGTTTCAGAAACGCTGGAATCCTCTAAGCTTACTCTAGAATTTGTCAAGGCAAAACTGATGGATCATGAAATCAAGAAATTTAGTAATAAACAGAATGATATACTTGAGTCAAATGTATCGGCTGCCTACTCAAGTAATCTCAAAGGACACTCACAAAAATGAGGACAAGTGTCAAGTAAAAAAGGACAAGCAATATATATCACCTCCTACTTTTGAATACTTTGTTTTATCCATAGATGACTTTACACATTTTGCACTTAAGTATTTGATTAAAAATAAAAGTGATAGTTTTCGGGAATATTGTTCGTTGGTTGCAAGTCAGTTTAATACATAAATTCATTCACTTTGTACAGATAATGGGGGTGAGTACTGCTCTCATGAATTCACAAGTTTTTGCAAAGCCAATGGTATCATTCATAAAGTTACTGTTCCCTATAATCCCGACCTAAATGGAACTGCAGAAAGGTTCAATCGTACATTACTCGAAAAATCAAGAGCTATGATTCTGCAATCAAAACTACCTAAAGAAATGTGGGGAGAAGCAATTCTTTGTGCTAGCAGAACACCATCAGAAATGTTGTTTAAGAAGCCAGATTTGAAACATTTGAGACTGTCTGGAAGTGTTGCATGAAATCACATACAAAAGGCAAAATTTGATACGAAAGCGAACATTTGTATGATACACTAATTGTGGATACCTACGGACTGTGGAAAAAATTATAGCGGCAAGGAATGTTGTCTACAATGAGAATAAGAATAAAGCAGATGTATTCAAAAAGGGTCTAGATGACACTGAAGAGGTTGAACTAAAAATTGAAGTAGAAAAGAGAAATTCTGAAGTAGAAGAGACTCCTGAAGAAGATGTGCACATTTTGACAAATGTGCACATGGAGAGAATGATATCAGAAAAAGTACTAGAATTAAACAAAAACCACAGTTTCTGAATGATTTCCTTGCAAAGGATGAATTTGAACATCTAGCACTGAAAACAGAAATCTGTATTGACGATACACCAAAAAACTTTGAAAAAATTGAAGGAAAGTCAGACTGCAATTTCTGGAGAAAAGCTGTTAATAATGGAATGGAATCTCTGAAATTGAAGGAAACTTGGATAGAAGTAGAAAAACCTAAACATGAAAAAGTAATAAACACCAAATGGGTTTTCCGAGCCAAAAAGGATGGACAAGGAAATGTCACTAAATACAAGGCCAGGCTTGTGGCAAACGGGTTTATGCAAAAAGAAAATTTTGACTTCAAGGAAACTTATGCACCAGTGGCAAGATACTCAACTTTGAGAACACTACTGGCAGTTGCAAACCATTGTAACCTTTTTATGGAGCAAATGGATGTTTGTGTGCATTTCTACATGGAACGCTTGATCAAGATGTGTACATTAATATACCTGAAGGGTATGCTGCAAATGATAAAGTGTTTGAATTAAGAAAGGCTCTATATGATCTGAAACAAGCACCATACTGTTGGAACAAAAAGTTTAATGAGTTTGCAAAGCAAAAGGGATTTAGCCAATCTCAAAATGACTTATGTCTTTACATTAAAAGGAGTGATAACAAAATCATTTAATTGCTATTGTATATAGACGATCTCATTATAGCAGGAAATTGCAAAGATAATATTGATTTAGTGAAGTTAGAGTTAACGAATGCATTTAAATTGCATGACTTAGGGGAACTTATAAATTTTCTGGAAATTACTGTTCGAAGAACTGAGGACGGAATTTACCTGAATCAAAAACGTTACATTTCAAATCTTTTGAAACGTTTTGGAATGGAAGATTGCAAAGAATGCGAAACACAAATGGATACTAAATTAGACATTAATAAATTGCAGGAGAATGCTACTACTGAAAGACCAATTCGTGAACTGGTTGGGAGTATAATGTATTCAATGCTCTGTACTCGACCTGATCTCAGTTCATCAATGAACATATGCAGTAGATACCAAGATAAACCTTCAGATGCACTATGGATCTGTCTAAAACGGATTCTCGGATATATTAAAGGAACAGCTGATTTTGAGCTGTATTACAATAAACGTAACAATTAAAAATTGGCTGGACATGCTGATTCTGATTGGGGTAGAGACGCTACAGACAGAAATTCAACATCAGGTTATCTATTCAAAGTATTTGGTTGTGTGGTAAGCTGGAATACTAAGAAGCAAAAATGTGTTGCAATATCATCCTGGCTGAAGCTGTGAAAGAAGGTATATGGTTGGAAAATTTGTTAATAAACTTTGGCTATGCAAAGACAGGTTTCATCATATTTGAAGATAACCAATCATGTATTAAACTGACTAGCAAATATGAACAGAAGCGTCTGAAACATATTGACATTAAATATAATTTTCTGAAAGATTTGGTAACTAACAAAATTGTTTAGGTTGAATATACATGTACTAAAAATCAGACTGCTGATATACTTACTAAATGTTTGGTAGGTGAATCATTTGAAACACACAGATATGATATGGGTTTCAGAAAAGAAACAATGTAATGTTTGTAAAAGTTATTATATATTCTGTTGTATTTGATTGAGGGGGAGTGTAAAGGAACAATAAAATACCTCACAGGTCTGAAAAGAACTGATTTGTGAACTAACCTGAAAATATGTTGATAGTGAAGTGACAAGTAAAGTATGACAAGAATTTTGATAATTAGGTTGATATAAAATCCATGTACTTGGAAAAGTGTGTAAATGTTAGAATCTTCTGTTTTAAACTGTGCTGTTCAGAAAGTAATAAAAATACAGAAATATTTGGCAATCTTCCTTTTTCACTAAACAACAAGTTTAACAGTAGCGAAAAATGGCTTTGCAAAAGTAGAAATAACAAATACTACGAACATACCAATCACAACAATTTTAACAAAACCCCTTGTTGCATACCATTTGTATTATACGAAATTCATAATTTTAACTATTCCAACAAGAATATTACAAACGGAAGGTGCAAAAATAAAATTGATGTAAAAAATTTAATACGTAGGTACAACACATATGAATTCTGAAGAATAATCAAGTATTATTAAATTATGTCAAGAGTTTTCGTACATATTTTCAAAACCCGGCGACCCCATAATTTTCACCTCGAATATAAAGCATAAAATAAAAACCACGGATGAAATACACGTTGAATCATACAGATATCCTTATTGTCATAAGAAAGAAGTACAAAGACAAGTTGACGAAATGCTAGAAAAAGGAATAATAAGAGCCACCAGTAGCCCGTGGAGCTCCCCCATATGGATTGTAAGCAAGACGCATCAGGTCAACAAAAATGGCGTTTAGTTGTAGATTTTTGAAAATTAAACGAAATAACAATCTCAGACAGGTACCCTATTCTGAACATCACTCAAATATTAGATAATCTTGGTAGAGCTCAACATTTCAGTAAACTCGATCTAACTAGTAGATTTTACCAAATCGAAATGGATAAAGATTCCATTGAGAAAACAGCTTTAAGTATCGACAACGAACACTATGAGTCCCTAAGAACGTGGGACTACGCAATTCTCCCGCATCATTTCAAAGAGCAATAGACGAAATACTAAAAGACTTCCAACACAAAATTTGCATGGTACATATGGATTATATCATTATTCTCAGTACTAACACTGTGTAACACCTGATGGTATAAAACCCAATAAAAAGAAAATTACAGCCATACAAAATTTTTTAATTCCACGTACTCAAAAACAAATTGAATCTTTTCTAGGATTACTAGGCTATTTTAGAAAATTTATCAAAAATTTCGCAAAAATCACCAAACCCCTATCCAACTGTTTGAAGAAAGATCAAAAGGTAGAGCACACAAAAGAATTTATTGATTGTTTTAATGTATGTAAAAATTTATTAACTTCAGAACCCATTTCAGCATACCCAGATTTTAACAAAAAATTTGAATTAATGACGGACCCATCTAACTATGCGATTGGTGCAGTTATATCACAAGAAGGACATCCTATAGCATACGCATCGCGAACACTCAATGCAGCGAAAATAAATTATGCCACGATACAAAAAGTTAATTTGAGCAAGAGCTCAAATTAACTTTAGAATCAGTATACTGAACTGTTATTATTCTTCCCAGCTCTTGAGGTTTTAAATTGTTTTCCACCAGCTTCTACGGTCTTGAATTCGGACTCATGAGGTTTTTTGATTGGATTCGCCAACTCCTAGGGTCTTGAGATGGTTTTACAAGTTCCTGGGGTTTTAATTGGATTTTAAAATAGTTTTCCTAGCTCCTGGAGTTTTGAAAAGCTTTTACCATCTCCTGGGATTTTGAAAAGCTTCAACCAGCTTCTGGGGTTTTGCGCTTCCTAGCGCAAAAGATATTTAACAAAAATTTATCAAACGTCGGGGTAACTATAAGGTGAAAACTTATTTGCCTTTACAATATAATTCTTTCGTCGTATCAGCTCAAATCCCCAAATCGAAAAAGAATCACGTTTAGCGGTGTCCGGCTTCGACGAATTTTTATCCCTCCTACTATTTGAAGTGACGCTAGAAATCATCGAATCTTCTTTACTGACTGATCTCGGCTAGAATTTGGTTTAGCCAAATGAAATACCATAACGGTATTTCATAACGTTACAAACTATCATACGAAAAATTCCTTCTACAATTTCAACGTGAACAAATAACTAACGATAATGTAACAGAAAAAAATGATAATTTATTCAATGCGCCAGCAAGTTTTCCTCTCGGTCACTATGTTAGTAAAGATTTTCATATGAATAAAGGCATCGCCCTTCAGTTCAAAAATAAATATAACAATGTTAAAGAACTAATTTCACAAAATAAAAATGTTGCTCATATACGTCATCAAGACAGAATTCTTTACTGCCTCATAAAAATGTATTTTCTACGTTATTATCTTTAAAACTTTTCAGTTTACAATAAGGAGACAAATGTATCGTTCTTCCAAAAATATCGACAGGACCCGATAAACTTGACTGGAATCAAATTTATGAAATGATTAAATATGTATTTCCGAATTGCGATATACAAATAAAAATTTATACCAATCCAAAAATTCCACAAAATATTAGTAGTGACATTAAGATCAGGAATCCTGAAAACAAACATTTATGTCATAGAAATAGAATAAAGCAAAAAAAAACACTAATTACTTTTCCTAATCAGTCAAAAATCAAATTGAAGACATGCTAGGCAAACAAATTATATGACTCTGGTATACCTGACATATCGAATAGCGACGATTGATAGCAACGACGGAGAAATCAGCGTAACAATGCTGAATAACCGTTTATTCCCTATTAGATTAGGAGCATGCAGAATAATTTATACTAAGCATTCATTCATCCATTACTTAGATTTAAGCGAAATAGTTAGACAAGCAAATGCTTTGAACAATAATTTCATTCAAGTAAGACGAAGAGTCGTAAATGTAAACAGTTCGAATGAAAATCCTATTTCATATCACAGCCTAGCAAGCGGAAAGTTAAGTTGAACAGAATTCTCAATTCAAACGTTACAGAGGAAAATTGATAATATTTCACCACACATTCGAACAAAACGGGGATTATTTAACGGTATAGGTAAAATAAATAAATGGTTATTTGGAAACCTAGATTCTGACGATGGCGAAAAATATAATAAAGCAATAGAAATCTCACAAAGTAGGTGAACAAAGAGAAATTGTGCACGAGGTCAACCTACAGGTGTCTCTGTATACAAGATTAATAAATCATTATAATAAATCATTGAATACACTCTCGCAAAATCAAATCAAATTACAGAATAAATTGAGAAAGTTTCAATTGATAATTAAAACTACAATAGAAACTCACATTACTTTCCAAGGGACTATAAGTCAAATAAATTTAGATTGTCAAAATATGATATCCTTTATAGATAAAATCGGAAATTCAATTTCATTCGCAAGATCCAATTCAATCCATCATTCAATTATTTCTACTAAAGAGATTGAAGAAATGATAACTTATTTAACTAAATTATATGAATCGTCACAGATTCCAAAATTCAAAAATACTTTTACCTATTCTCAATTATTAGGGCCTCAGGTAACTTTAACAGAAAATTAAATTATATTTGCAATTCATATGACCAAACATCCTCGATTTCTACCACCAAGTTATCTAACATAATAAAATTTTTACCTAACCTATTCCTATTTGGCACGAATGTCACAAGAAGCTCTAGCACAAAAAGAAGAATGTCCAAATATCGAAGACATCTACTACTGCAGAGATAACATCATCATAGAAGACAACTGTACACTTCAATTACTCGATGGAATACCACCCAATCAATGTATTATCACCGGTCTCACCTTTGATCAATCTATAATTGAACAAGTAACCAGAGGCGAAGTACTAATTATACTAGCAAAATCGAACCGTATATTATCAAAATGTACAAGAGATCAATTCCTAGAAATCAACCATTCTACTTTAATCAAGATTCCAACTCAACGCAACGCATCGCACCAGTGAATTAGTGCACTAATCGGCTCCAACTTTTAACTTACAGACCCATTTGCACTTGACTACATTTTTGTCCGTTGGACGATTAACAAGTTCCCATGTCTTATTTTCAGCTAACGAATTCAACTCATCTTTAATAGCAGATTTCCATAATTTTCTATCAGATCTAGTGTACACTTCCTCAATACTTTGAGGATCTCACAGAGTGTTATTTTCTATAAAAGAATACTCCATATCTATTTCTCTTTTGGGACAT
This sequence comes from Cynegetis impunctata, assembly GCA_030704885.1. Lineage (NCBI taxonomy): Eukaryota > Metazoa > Arthropoda > Insecta > Coleoptera > Coccinellidae > Cynegetis > Cynegetis impunctata. The sequence continues at coordinate 403,058 of JARQZK010002928.1, read as the reverse complement.
CTAACTCTCTGTGGATATCTTTTCTCAGCAATTTGCTCAACTTCTTCTTGAACCTTATCCTCTTCAGAATTACACTCACCACTTGAAAATTCATTTTGTTGTTGGTTTTCATTCTGGCTTTTATCATCATTCTCTTGACATTTCTCAACTTCTTCAAGAATTTCATTTACTGGTTCATTTTCTGGTTTATTCATAACTAGGCTATCAACCAGGTTATTAAAATATTCTCTCCCCCATTAAAATCACCAGTAGGTGAACATTTCTCAAAATTATTTTCTTGCTTCTTCTGTATATCTACCAAACGGTAACCTTTTGATGTCTCACAATATCCAACCATCATATATTGGCACGATTTTGGATCAAATTTCTTTATTTGATGTCTAGGAATATGTACCTGAGCTAGGCATTCAAATACTTTTAAATGTGATAGATCTACCTTTTCTTTTGACCACACTTCTTTTGGTACTGCTCCTTTCATTCTTTCAGTTGGTGATCTGTTTTTCAAATGAATTGCAGTATTCATTGCTTCGGCCACTAACTTTTTCCCAGCTTCGCATCATCTGGCTTTTTCAACCAAGATTCTATTGGTCCTCTCTGCTACACCATTCTGTTGTGGAGTGTATGGTATTGTAGTCTGGTGTACAATAACATTATGTTTCAGAAATCGCTCAGAATCTTTGTTTATATATTCTCCTCCATTTTCACTTCGAACGCAGTTTACTTTTTTTTCATTTTGGTTTTCAACAAGAGCTTTGAAGTCTTTAATTTACAAAAGACTTCATCTTTGTGTCTTAACATATACCCAAAAACTTTTCTACTAAAATCATCAACAAAGATCAAACAATATCTAGATCCATCTGATAATTCTTCTTCTATAGGCCCCAATACGTCAGTGTAGACTAGTTCTAACAAATCATTTAATATTTTAGTTCTTCTGGTAGGAAATTTTTGGTTTGTTTGTTTAACTTCAATATATCGAAGACATGGTTCTTTATTGTCATCAGAAAAATTAACACCAGTGACTAAGGTTTCAAGTGTTCTCATTCCTTTGCGGTTCAAATGACCCAGTCTCTTGTGCTACAACATGTGATTTGAAATTTCAGTACTAGAAACACTCAAAGCCCTCACTTGTTCTCTGCTGCCTAAATCTGCCAAGTAGATACCATTATTTAAGGTACCCGTAAACACAACCTCACCACTTGCCTTGAAATTCGATTCATCGTATACTGTACATCCAAATTTAACGAATACGATAATGTGTCCCTTTTGAGCCTTAGTACTCACTGATAAGAGATTTGTCGAAAGATTTTGTATCTGCACTACATTGGAAATAGTATTTGTAACCACTTCGCCAACAATTTTCTTTTTAAAACCAGATCCATTTGGAGATATTTTTCACCATTTGCCACATAAATGTCACATAAAGTGTTTTCGAAATTTGACATCTAGTCTTGACGCATTATCATATGTGACGTCGCTTCAGAATCAATAACCTAATCACATGGTAGACTTCTTGTTAATAATGCATTTGTCGCCAACAATGTTTTTTCTTTAACACCACTTTTCTTATCTCTCCAATTTCTTTTTTTGTGCATTCTGTACTTTTATGTCCCAACTGAGAACAAAAACATTTAAACTTTTTCTTTCCAGGGTATTTTCTTCCTTTAGCTAATAAAGTTGAAGATTCATTATTAGTAGCAAGCTGGCCTTGTCTTCTTGCAGATTCTTTCATTTACTTGTTTTTCACAAAATCTGACTTCAGATTTTCATTTTTATGAGTAATAGTCATGACAAGAGGATCCCAATTGGGTGTTAACCCATTAAGCATTAAAAATGCCACAAACTCGTCATCAATTGTAACTCCTATGTCAGCTAATTTTTGAACTGTTGACATTATTTGATTAATATAATATCCCATGGACATAAAATTTTCTATTATTGTTCCAAATAATATTTTTCGTAGTTCAAAATCTCCTATTCATACCTTTAGCTTCAAGAGCTTCTTTCAAATTGTTTCATGTGTTCTATGTGTGAGCATAAAAATTTGACTTACAAACAACTCAGACATATTTTTGCTATACTATTCTCCATGAATAATAAACAAATTAAAAAAGTCTTCATTGTTATAATTTAAACGTGCTGGCAGTTTTTACCATAAGATAATGACTGATTGTTTCTAATCATGGCTAATTTGATGAAATAATTACAATTCATGAATTTCTAATAAAATCACAAATATTTCAAAATGTTTTAACCTTAACCCGCAGAATGCTAATATCAGAAAAAAGTTAAATTCAATTTTACACAACTTGACGTACAAAAATAGAGGGTGTTCTATTTGAACTAAACAAGTTTTCGTGGTTGGAAATTGACGAAATGTAACGCAAAAAACGGAACACTTGGTATGATATTATTGAATTAATTTCAATTGTAGAACGTGGTTCTTCTTGTTTTCTTTTCATGTGACAAGAAACAAATAAGTATCTTCCACAGGAAGAAAGTTATACCGGTTCTTGTGAACCGTTGTACCTGTCAAATTTCCTATAAAATGTCAAATATCTCTGAAACGGCTAGGTTTAGGCATAGGGTATTTTCCACATTTTCGACTCAGAATTTTATGCTCTTTTCGAAAACCCTAAATTATATGGGGCGTTCCATTTGAAATAAGCAAGTTGGTATCGACTTTCGGTATAAGTGGATATATATATATATATATAAATATATATATATGTATGTGTCAGGGAGGCGGGCAGCTTGAGTTTGGTATTAACTCCTTCAGCCAGATCAGAGGATACACTTGTATGTACAAGTGCATTAAGGAAAGGTGAGACGGGATATTTATGGAACATAGGAAGTGTGGGTAGGGTTCAGACGATTAATACTGGCCCAGCATTCGCCTTATAAGTTTGCAAGCAGTGACTTACATTACCATGAGGAAACCTCTGAGAAAAACTCATGGCAGACCAGTCGGCCCCGGGGTTTGAACTCGAGACCTCCCAAATGCTAGCCAGCGTACCTAACATACTCGACTAACTAGCTTGGTATATATATATATATATATATATATATATATATATATATATATATATATATATATATATATATATATATATATATATATATAGTTTTTGATAACTGTTAGCAATAACAGGCTTGGTGAATCTTAAAAAAACTCGATTTTATTAAAAAGTTTACGTTTCGCCACGACATATGTGGCTTTTTCAAAACTTTTAAAAAATTGAAATTTCTTTGACATTTATTGATTCGAAAAAAAAAATTATTTGAATAGTTAAAAAAAAGACTACTATGTTTCATCAGAATTTTGTTGGCTGGGGCCGTTCTCTGTTATTTTTTACGTGCTATTCAGTCCATTATTAACATTCAAATCTGTTATCAGATGGTAAGGGAAACCACAGAAACCTCTACCCACGTAATGTTAGAAATAGGTTAAAATTATTTTGATTTTGAAAAGTCAAAGAATAGGGTACTATTTATTTTTTTTCAAAACATTTTTTACGGCTGTGGCCGTCTTTAGTTAGTTATTACGTACTATTTAGTCCAATGTCAACAGTCAGGTCTGTTGATATTAGATGGAACGGGAATCACAGAAACCTTCACCCACGTAATGTACAAAATAGGTTTAAAATTGTTGATTGTTGGATTTGTCTTCAAAAAGACATTACTTGTAATTTTGGAGATTACATGTTCTAAATTATAACTTTTTCTAAAAAATTTGAAAATTCTAGATGTTTAGATTTTGTCGAAGAAGATGAGTTGTTATGGTTAGAGTTTTTTTGTTGAATTATTTTGTCTTGATTTACGTTGTTTCATAGGAAAATTAAAAAATTAAATCTGAGTTTATTGAACTTGAATGTTTCATATCTATTATATCATCTTTGACTTTATTTATATTTGTTTGAACATGCAACATTTTTAAAATTTCTCTGCTTTTTGATCTTTATCTATTTCTAAAATTTTTGTGCTATTAAAGTTGAAACTATGATTCTCATTATTTTTATGTTTGATTAGTGCTGTGGTTTGTGTTTTGGTATATTTGTGTGCTTTCAATCTTTCTTCTAAATCTGGGAAAGTTTGACCAATATATGATTTATTACAGTTATTACAGGGTATACTATAACCAACATGAGATTTGTGCAGAAGAGTTGTTTTACTTTTTAATCTAGAATATATTTGTTTTATTTGATTTTGTGCAGTATGGGCTACTTTAATATCGTGTGTTTAAAATTTGTGATATTTTATTACATGAATGAGGAATATATGGAAGACGAATATATTTTCTGTTAATATTTTTTTTGTCTGACGTTTCTAATGTGTTGTAAAGTTTATGAATTCTATTTTTAGTGATTTTCTGTATAAGTTTTATTGGGTAATCGTTTTTTATGAGTAATTTATGGATATCTTGTAATTTTTCATGCCTGTGTGTAGGCGAAGTAAGTTTAAGTGCTTTGTCTATATATCCGATAATTGAACTCTTCTTTTGTGACAAATGATGTGTACTGTTGTTGTGAAAAAGTTTTTTTTCTATGCAATTTTGTGATAATATCATTGTTGTTGCGTATGAGAGTAATATCTAGAAAATTTTAATGTATTGTTTGTTTTTTTTTCTAGAGTAACTTGCAATTTTCTATCAAAATCGTTGAAATTTTTAAGAATATCATAAATAAAATCTTCTGATGTTATCATAAGGCAATCATCAACATACCTTTTGAAAGTTATAATTCGTTCATTCGAATGATTTAATACATTTTCTTCTAAATATTCCAAAACTAATTGAGCTATAACACTGAAAATAGCTTCTACCAACAAATTGATGGTGTAGCAATGGGAAGTATATATATATATATATATATATATATATATATATATATATATATATATATATATATATATATATATATATATATATATATATATATATATATATATATATATATATATATATATATAGCCAGGTCAGTGCAGGTTCATCAATTAATTTACACAAATAATGTTTTTTCACCTGATACTTCTTCAACAGTAGCTCTTTTTCAACATGGCTTATTCGTATTTCTGTAATCTTTAACGTTCACTACCTCTCCCTCTCTAAAAGTTACTACTCTGCTTTCCTTATAATTATTTATTTGCCTATCTCGTGTAGTCTCTATGACTGATTTACTTAAAAGATGAAATCGAGTTCTCATCTCGCGTCCAAACATAATTTCTGAAGGACATTCACCGGTATAACAATGTGGAGTATTCCGGTCAGCATATAAATATTTATTCATTATTGTTACGGCGCTCAATCCAGCATTTTCCTGATCTTTTAAAGATTTCAGCATTCCTAACTTGAAGGAATTCACAGCATCGTATTTTGGTTCGAAAGTAAGATCAATTTGTGTTGACTTATTCCAAGCCTGATTGACATATTTACGTAATGGTTCTGGATATTGTTCGAAGAATTCATTCAACTGCTCGGAATTTTTCAACTCGTTAAAAAGTTGGGATTTTACAAGATCACCTCCTACTAAAATAGATTTATCCTCATCTTCATCATCAGAGACCTTCTCAATTTCAGATTCAGCTACTATATCGGTTGATAGAAATCTTGGAGCAGAAACTATCTCCGATCGCTGAAATTTCGCTATTGGTTCAAACAGCGAGCTAGCGTAGGAATCCTCATCACCTTCACTAGGTTGGTTGATTGATATTGAAGGAGGATATTTCAACGGAGTCGATTGGAATGAACTCTTGAACGGACCCATTGTGAACGGACCCGTTGGGGAACAAACCCGTGGGGATCCGTTCGAAAACGAAGTCGTTGGAAAACGGAGTCGTTTTGAAATGGGTTTGTTGGGCAACGGAGGTGTTTTGAACTTAGTTCTTTCGAGCGTTTGGGGTTGAATAGTTGCACGTTGAAGTATTGAAGCCAGTTATTGGAGAAAATATTCTTTGAATCGTTTTATCTTCCTCAGATCATCCCATCTTGTAGGCAGCATATTTTTTTCTTATATTTCTAAACAGCTGTTGATTCTTAAGTTTACGTTGGTGCTCCTTAGACATTTTCTTGGAAGCCATGATGAAAGTAAACTGAACGTTAGCCAATTATGAGTTTACTTTATCATAACCCATTCGAAAACGTCCTTCGTTCAAGTTGAAATCCTTCACTATAACTATAAATCCATATTTATCTGCGTGTCAACACAGAGAGCATAATTCCTTGAATTCATCATACGTCATATCTGGGCTAACATGTTCATCATAAACGTGACGTAGGTTAATATCATCCTGTTTGAAAAGGACCATTATGTTTCCGTTATCACGTGTTAGATGTTTCTTCATAGAAACGCATGTTTGACATAGAACTGCTTCATCAATAGACTTATGTCGACCCATAGAATAATAATTCTTAATTTTATTCTGCTTGTCACCCATTATATCATTGAAAATGAAGATTGAATTCTCTGGTGCTTCACAAGGGTCAGTGATCTCATCATTACCCTTTTATGGATAATATCCAATATCGGGTATACTCTTGAGAACTGGCTCCAATTAGCGATATTTGGGCTGAAAAAGACTTTTTGAGAAAATATAAACGTTTTCAAATCTGAGTCCGTTCGGATTGAAAAGTAAACTTAGTAAAGCATCGGACTTTCCTGACCCACTATGGCCAGCTTCAAGAAATCTACAGATGTTTGGGAATAAATCACCATGTCATTTAGAAATCTGTTCCTCGAAAATATATAAATTCTCAATCGGTAGCTTAGTTGTTTGTTGTATGATATACATCGTGATACTAGTGAAAATAAAAGAATCTTTATATAAAAATATATAATTATTTCAAAAATTAACTTTTAAGTTTCCTTAAATATTGATCCATTTACGTCTATAATATCCGAAGGATTCACATTTTGAGCAAGCTATTCCATCAGCACAGTCTTCATCTAGTTCTCTTTCAATACATTTTAATGGACAACAATATATTTTTCCATCAATTTTATTAGAACATCGTTCACCTTCTATTATGTTAAATTCAGTTCGTCGAGGTTCATCTAAGCAATATATGGTTAAACTACACCCCATACACTTTACATGATTATCGTGAAGTATATATGTTTTGGGTATAGAAGTTATCTGCATTTATACATTATAGAAATATCTGATAATAACAAGAACGAACATAAAACTAAGCAGATATATTAATATAAATAAATATTTCACTATTATTTCATAGAGTGACTTTTCAGCCATCTTTACTCTGTTAATGCTCTACGTATACTGAATACTATTTGATTGAGAGGTAATGAATAAAACAATAATCCTTCACAGTTTTTTTATTGAACATCTTCTAGATTTACATTTCAATTTACTGAATCTATTTTCATTAGGGAAAACATCAACTCAAGGATCCAGGGACATAAGTTTGAAGAAGTCAAACATCTTCTTCTTAGCCTCATAAGAAGCAATTTTCTTCTTCAATATATTTATATTTTCAATATGTTGATCTATAGCAGACATGTATGTATGTTGTTCTATTTCGGTATGAAGTTCCAAAGCCATTCAAACAAATCATTGGAATTTGTCATACTGCACATGCGCTCTCCACTGCCATGATACGTGCACAGAGGACGTTTCAACTCAAACTTTGGGGATATCGAGCCAAAATTTTCTACATTCGTTATTTGAAGCGACAATCCAATGCAATTCAATTTCTTGACCATGATGATATCGTTCCAAGTATCTGATTTGTTTCTCATCTTCTAGAGTTAGTGTGAAATAGTCTCTTAGTAGAGGTTTGAATATAAAATGGGCAACCTGATTTTCATTATTTATAGTTATCTCTTTCGGACAAAATTCTCCACCAATGACGAATCCTTGGATATCGAACGTTACAACCTTCATCTTCAGAGTATTTTCTTCAACTGATTAGAAATATGTCACCTTCTTTGCAGTACCTGAGAGGTAGATATTCGATGACGTAATCATGTATTATTATACAGTATTCTCTTGTAGATGCTGGAAATCCATTTCTGGCGTGAATTTCCAATTTAACATCAACGGTAGAAGATTTGAAGCTTTCATTGCGTCTAGAGAAATCGATTACAAGTATGGCTCGTGACTTGAATTGTACATAATCAATTAGAGCTGCCTTTTTCTCATTAATATAACTTGATGAGAATTCCGAATAGTTATGATGAGCTTCGGCGAAATCGTTCCTTTGGAAATCTTAATTCAGGTTTTCTTGAGGTATATATTCACCGTTCAAAAGTAGTCTCACATCTGATATGTCAATGTTACCTAGATAATTTGGATCTTCAATATTACTGTCATTCCTATTTTCATGAAAGCAACAAATTATATATCGAGGACATTCGATAATTGATCCACTTTTCAACTTCCATACTTCCTTATTCAACTCTTAATTCCATACTGTGAATAGTAATTTCTGCTTTGGTACTTCCAGCAGCTTCCCCCACTCCACCACGCACCAGCATTGCATTCTTGTCATTGTGAGCTCGAACGAAATGAATTAGCTGTTTTCCACAAATAGCCATTCGATAATCGTTCAATATATTCAGGAGATGACTCAGCGGTGTTCGTAAATTAAAGCTTTCATCTTGATTTGTAGTAGGACAGTTTGGATAATTCCATCCTACAATGATGACAGTTCGCGAATTTCAGCTTTCTCATAACATAAAAATTCTCGTACAGTACTAACAAGTCCTGGATCTTTAACTGTATCTATCTCGCTTCCACACAGCTCGTAAGATATTGAATCGAAAAGGAAAGCATCTGCGTTATTCACCAACGGAACATCTCCTGCACCTGCACTTTAAGTCAATTTTCCTCTGATAATGACAGCTGCATCGTTCATGAGAAGCCAAACATCAAGTCTGTTGATGCCAATCTCGATGTTGTCGTAATTTCCAATGATTTAATAAAAGATAAATAGGTCCGACTTTCAACTCTGACTATTGAATCATACATAAGTTCCAATCTAACTATAATTTCTTCACCTCTAAAATTAACCAGTTCAAAAACTTGATCCCGAATATTCAAAGATATATTATATGTCTTTCTCTTCGATAGAGGAAGGTATATTAAATTTCTAGGTGTTTCTATCGCGTAACCTGGGTCTGCGCTCACCGAAAATTCGTATATCGTATGTGAAGGTCTATCGTTGTAAAATGCTCCCTCACTGATATTACTATCTATATGTATAGTTCTAACTATAACAATTTTCACAGTTTCCAGCTTCTTAAATCTACTCGGAGAATCCCAATGGCCTTCCAAAGGAATTTCTCTTCGTAAAATCGATAGAGAATGACATGTGAAATATCTCGCTTCTTAAAGTATTATTATTTGGTCTCAGGAAAGATATTTCTTCGGAAGTATGCTCCTTCTTTTGTTCTTCTTCAGATAGCAAATGTTTTTTTCAATAATCTCCGATATCGGTTATCTCATATGTACCAGTAGATATAGTTAGGCTAGCTTGCTCCTTGTCAAAATAGTAAAACTGAGTATTATCGTCTATATTCGGTATTGTATTATATGAAAAGAATTCGATTAATGCAAGTCCGCACCGACAATTTTCATCCAATTCGATTGGAGGAACGAAATCAATGGATAACGTTGAAGTGCGACTCTTCAGTGTGAACTTCACAGATATGACTTATGAAAATAAAACTAATATTCAATATTTATAGCACTTCATTCTGTTTTTCTGTTCAATTTTCCACAATTTTCAGTGTTATAGGTCTGATAATAATAATAATAATAATAATAATTTATTGATCCTTTAGGACACTTAACAATGTGTATAGGATAAGTCAATATTACAAGTTAATTCTATTCTAACATTTACATCAACAATTACCATCCCACTGAGTGATCAATGAATCAGAGAGAAATTCTTTAACCGAATAGAAGCACTTATGTAGTAATAGCTCCTTAATAACTCTTTTAAATTTTAGTTTGTTCAAAGATTTCAAATGGGAGGGCAAATGATTGAACAATCTGACACCCTGATATAGTGGAGAACGTTCAAAACTGTGAGTCCGATGTTTAGGAACCAGGAGTACCTGTGAATTTCGTGTTCCATGATCGTGCGAGCTAGCAAGCTTTTTCCAGTTATTTTCATTATCTTTCGCATATAAGAGACATTTAAAAATGTATATACATGGAAGTGACAGTAATTTATTGGCGACAAATATAGGCCGACATGATGCTCGATGGTTCAAACCAAAAATGAGACGTATTACTCTTTTCTGTGCCACAAAAACTCTAGTGAAAGAACCACAGTCACCCCAGAGCAAAATATTGTATGAGATATGACAGTAGATAAGGCTGTAATAAACATCAACAAGAGAACTAGGTGGTAAAGAAGTTTTCAGTCTACTTATAGCGAAATAAGCTTTATTAATTTTTTTGCTTAAGACATCAACGTGGGTTGACCAACTAAGACTTCGATCCATGTGGATCCCAAGGAATTTTGTGCAATCAGCTGGAATAATAGTAGTGCCCAGACAATCAATTTTCAACAGACTTCTTTCACAGTGTCTTAAACCGAAATACAGACAGGCTGTTTTTCCTACATTAACTATCAAATTGTTACGGCGACACCATGATATGAACTCAGCCATAATATTTTTACAGGCTATCTGGAGCTCATCACAACTTCGGGCCGCGATGACGACAGATGTGTCATCAGCAAATAATATAAGTAATAAGCAGGATAAATGAGAGGGTAAGTCATTTATAAACAGCAGGAATAGTAGAGGTCCCATCACAGAGCCCTGAGGAACACCCATATCTATATTATACTCTCCGGAATAAGTTTTTATCGTTTCTTACCGACAGTGTTCTCTGTTGAAGAAAGCTAAGCAGCCAGTCGGAAAAAATGCCTCTAAAGCCAAGATTATAACACTTATCTATAATGAACTTGAAGGATAGAGTATCAAAGGCGCAGGAAAGATCGAAAAAAATCCCTGACACATGTAAATTTGAATCCAGGCATTCGTAAACTGATTCCACAAACTTCAGTGCGGCCGTCTGAGTGGAGCAACCAGCTCTAAAACCGTGCTGGGCTTTATTAAGAATATCGAATTTATTCAAATATGACATCATTCTCTTGAAAATCACTCTCTCAAAAACTTTGGAGAGAACACTGAGAATCGATATCGGTCGATAGTTTGTTATTTCATTTATATTTCCTTTTTTGTGAATCGGTACGACAATAGATTTCTTTAAAGCATAGGGAAATTCTCCCGACGTGACAGACCAATTAATTATATGAGCAAGATGCTCGCTTATTGTTGGAGCAATCTTCTTGAGAAGCCTAGTTGAGATGTTATCTATGCCAACACATTTTTTATTTTTTAAGTTTTTGATAATATCCTCAATTTCGAAACTCAAAACGGGTTGAAAAAAGAAATTACATACCGAAGGTGGTGAAGCCGTACAGGAATGTGATATACTATTACCATAATTGGTATTCAACCTTTCTTTGGCCACTGAGGAGAAGTATTTTCCGAATATATCAGCTACTTCATTGGGTTTATCATACGTCACACCATCAAGATCAATGGTAATGTGACCATCCAGTTTTTCTAGTTTTCCAGTGTACGTGCTGACAATGTTCCATACTGTCTTATTCCGGTTTTCAGAATTAGCTATAAGAGAGCAGTGATATTTATATTTAGTTAACTTCAAGAGGGAGTTATGTGAACGCTTTGCATGTTTATAATTATTGAGAGTATTTGGTGACCCAGTAATAGAATAAAGCCAATGTAGGTTTATCAGATTATTTTTACTTTGAATTACTTCGGGAGTGATCCATTTACTTTTTTTAGGTACGCAAGTAAGCCTTTTCAAGGGACAACATAAATCTAAATAATATTGGAGTGTGCTGCTTAAGGTTTCAAAGCATTTACTCACACTAGTCTCAAGCATTATTTCTGAAAAATCACATGCATATAAAGAATCCACTAAATTTCTCAGATTGTCTTCACTTAATTCCCTAATTAATTGGACGTTTGATTTTTGGATCTGTACACGATCGGTCTTCAATTCGAGTAATATTGCTCTATGGTCACTAATATTAGGATCAAAAACAACAGACTTACAGTTTCGAACTATTTCTGAACTAGTTATTATGTAGTCCACTTTAGAAACGGAAGTATTACCTCTAATGTTAGTGTAACTCCTGGGATCCTCTGAAGAAGTAATAGTCAGGTTAAAACAATCTAATAATTCAAGTAACAATTTTGACTTATTACAATTTTTATCGAAGTAGTCGATATTGAGGTCTCCGCAAAAGAAAACATAATCAGAATCATTAGAACAACTCTGAAGGGCACAGAAAAGTTTTTCAAAAAATATATCAAGGTTGCCAGAACAAGGCCTGTAAACGCTTATTATGCCTAGACGCTTATTACTTAAGAAAACTAATATTCCAGAAATTTCTACATGCATTTCTAGAGAAAACTTCGACACCGGCAACTTCTTCACTCTAAGGTCCGACTTGGTGAATATCATCGAGCCACCATGGAGTCTGTGGACCCGGCAAAAAAAGTCAGCCCGCACATACCCCGGAATGGCCATAGAGTTAACACTGTCCTCGTTGCACCAGTGTTCCACCAAGCTCAACACGTCAGGTGTCATCTCCCTCATAAGTACCTCCAAATTGTCCATTTTGTTGGAAACACATTGTATGTTCAACTGAAGAATCCTGAAAACTCCTGCACCTGAGCCATTTAAATTGGAATTTGAGTCACCCTTCTTGGATGAAAAAAACGATGTACATTTACTTTGTTGGGCCAATTAGTGCCATTCATTGCTTTTTCGTAGTCAGAACTGGATATAAGTACCTTGAACGAAGAATATGAGTCAGGGTACCTCGATGTTAACTTCTCACATTTTACGTAGGAGAAATTTCGATTCAGAAAATTTTCTAAATTTTCAACAGAAGTTTCCGGCCTCAGATTTGAGACATGAAGAGCTATAATTTTGTCCAATCCCTCGACCTCAGCTGCACCTGTAAAGCTACCTGTGACCAGGGATTTTCGGGTTTTTTTAATTGGCTTTTTCCGGTTGACGACCTTCCATTCAGAGACCTTAGTTTCATTTATTCCAACCCTTGTATCAGTATCAAAACTGTTACCGCTCAACTGCTTGGGTAATTGTTCCCCATGAACACTTATCGGAAGCGATTCTTGACGGGCGGATTTCACCTTACTTGCGCTGGTAGGAGCAAGAGTTGACGATTTCGACGCGACCGCATCGTTAGTTGGGTTGCACCGGAGATCAGCAGTATATATTTATCTCTATTATATAGTATTTTAACGTTCAAGTAAATCACCAACTTCTTCGACGGCTTCAAATTACCAAAACTATCAAAATATTCTGCAACATTTTCGTTTTTGTGTAAGCTGTCCAATGGCTGCAGGTTTTTTCACGTAGAGCCCTTCACCTATAGATTCCATACCCTTGTTCTGGTGTTCTTCTTCCATCTTTTTAGTAGCATTTTTAGCGTCAATTACAGTTTTGGCAACAGCGCTACCGCCACACAACAACATTCCCAAAGCAGATAGTCCAGCGAATATTGGAGCTAAGGGTAGAAGACCCTCTGATGTTGATTCGAATGAAATAATTCTTGGTACTCGTATGTTTCTACGACCACCTACTTTCTTGATTGCAAGCCTTGCTGCTCTAAGTGCCTTAATAGATGACTTTTTCAGATTTCCTTCTATACCTTCTCTTTTCAATATTTTGACAACAGGGTTAATAACACTCATTTTGAACGACTTTTCACTTCTAGCTTCCATAATTCCTGTAACTATAAAAGAGTGAGATTTCTCTTTGAATTTAGCGTCCTCAGACTTAAATCGTTCCCAAGCTTTATCTTCGTGAATTTGATCGGCTTTATGTCTAACAGCTAAATATTTGCTTTTCGAGTAGAAAATGTTTTCTTTACAAGTTTCGTCGAGTTTATCAATCCCCGGATCACCTCTACGAAGACGTTCTTCTAACTTGGTACCAGTTCCACAATACGAATAACCGAGAAAATGTAACGCAATCGGCAATTTATATATTAGTTGATAAGTCACCTGCGAACGTTAACATGATAATGAAATAACGTCATTAATTTTGAACAATATAGGTAATCCGACATGTGAATTTAAAAAAATTAACTATTGTACGCCCCTGTACATTCGTTCAAGTAAATGAATTATTTAATGCAGAAATAATAAAAGTAATATTGGCTAACACATACATTCTATATAAATTATTCATAACAGGTAATTTGAGAGATTGTCGCAATAATAATGCGAGAAACATGACTCTTCGATATATAACAGTTTGAATAAAACATAGTGTAATATCCTTTGTATATGGATTTTATCATATATAGTAGGCAGACGTTTATTGTTTTTGATAAAACAATTCTAATTGTCATTTTAGATAATAAAAGATAAAAAAAACTAAACATAAATTGGTAACTGATAATAAGTTATTGGGTCTCAATTTACAAAAATATGATTCGGATAATAATTCTGATTTAGAAATTTTCAGCGAAGAATTTGTAGAAAACGAAATTGAGTCAGATGAAGTTTCGATTCATAATGGAGAAGGTTGTGGTGGAGGTATTTTAGGGTCAAAGGTTCCTTCTGAAATGGAGCGACCTAGGAGGATTATTAAACCTCCTGATAGGTTGAAATATTGAAACTATTTTATATATTATCTTGTTTTGAGTTAGAAAACTTATCAGGGAGGATTGTAATATCCTTTGTATATGGATGTTATTATATATAGTAGGCAGACGTGTATTGTTTTTGATAAAACAATTCTAATTGTCATTTCAGATAATAAAAAGTCATTTCAGAAAACTATTTCATTTCATTACGAATTTATTATACATAGCAATACTCCACGATTAACCATTTTATAAACCTTACTCTTATCACTCTGATGAACACTACTTCGTTGATATCATATTGTTGGTTCTTTTTAGCCTGAAATTTCAAATGAAATGTAATTATTATAATAGTGATCGTGCATGAACATTACATCACCCCCTACTACAGATATAATTTTGTGATACATTTACCAGGTGTATTTCAGAAAAAAATCACTTTAAAAGTTTTAGATGGCGGTCACGCCCCCTGGCGGCCGTCTTGGAAACATGAAAGTAATTTCCAGGTTTTTTTGTTGGATGTTTTAGTTATATTTTTCACCGCAATTCGCTACGACGAATAGTTTACGAGATACAACACTTTGAGTTCTTATCTGGTCACCCGGTACACTGGAAGCCACCATATAATAGTTCGAGCAAAATAGCAATAAATATATTTTTTTTTTTAAATTATAATATCGTTTATTTCAGCATAAGCTATTATATAAATCTACATCTGCTGAGAAGCCTAGACATTTCGGCTTAACATTTCATATTACTCAAAACAAACATTGCTAACTTACGCTTAAATACCTTACAACTAGTACTACTCTTTATATCACTAGGCAATTTATTGAATTTATTGAAACCCTCATAAAATATACTATTTCTAGATTTAGCAAGCCGACAAACCTGCATGTAAAAGCAATTAGCATTTCTAGTGTTGTAGCCGTGCACGTCCCTGACACAGGTTATATTTTTGATCACATTATTTGGAAGCAGTCGGTTTTTAACTTTATAAATGAATATATAAGTGGCGAAGACTATTCTCTGCCTAACAGACATCAGCTCTAGAGTATTCAACATAGTTTTTATTGGAGTATATCTATTACATTTCAAAATTACTCGCATGGCCCTATTCTGCAGTTTTTGTAACTGTTGATTTTTTTCTTTGCTCAGTCCGAATAACAAAGTGGAACAATATACAAAGTGTGGCGTAATTATTGCTTTGTATAGCAACAACTTAACGTATGTTGTCAGATTTATTCCAATTCTTTTCAAAAAATTTACTTTCTTTGAGATTTTAGAAGAAATCAAATCAACATGTTCGTTGAAATTCAACTTTTCATCCAACATAATACCTAAATATTTGACTGTTTTTACTCTTTCAATTTCCTGGTTATCAATTTCAATAGTTATATTTTCATTTACTGTGTTGTTTAAGGTCTTCTCCGTGCCCAAAATTATAAACTTAGATTTTTTTACATTTAAGGATAAACTGTTATCACATAGCCATTCTTTGACTGATGAAAGATCCTGATTGATACTTTCTGATAGGTTCTTGATATCACTACCACTTATATAAAGCATAGTATCATCAGCAAATAGCTTTATAGAACATTTTTCATGAGAAACGATATCGTTTATATATAAGGAAAACAGCAATGGGCCCAGGACAGTTCCCTGAGGTACTCCAAAGTCCACTCCAATGCTATCCGAAACAACGCCGTTGAACTTAACTTTTTGTGATCGTGAATCTAGATAAGAATTGAACCATTTATTGACCACCCCTTGAAAACCAATATTGTTTGATTTTTTTAGTAGCAATGATCTACATAAGGTTTCGAAAGCTCTTTTGAAATCCAACAAAACTACAATTACTATTTTCCCTCGATCTATGGCTTTGTATCATTCCTCACATACGCTCAAGAGTGCTGTCTCGCATGAGCAATTTCTCTTGAAACCCGATTGTAACTCAGTAATAACACTGAAAGTTTCACATAAGTCCCCAATCTGTTTTTTAACCACTAATTCTAGAACTTTTTCATACGCTGGCACTAAATTTATGGGTCTAAATTCTTCTAGTTTAACAGTATTACAAATTTTTTGTACCGGTATTATTAAAGAGCATTTCCAATCTTTTGGAAAATTACCATACGTCAGTGACGTGTTTACTATATCTAAAAATCTATTCCCAAAAACTTCAAACGCATGTTTCAGTATCTTGACTGTTATTTCATCCTCACAACTGCCTGTATTTCTCAAACTTTTCACAATATTCTTTAAGTATGCCATGTCTACTTGTTTGAACCTATTCATGCTTAGTACTGACGGAATAAATTTAATTACATAATCATGGTCGTGAATCGGAACAATTGTGTCCACAATTTGTTTTACACTATCTACAAAATATGCATTGAATCTCTGACAAATATGATAGTTATTTCTAACTATTTCATTATTAATGACTATATGTGGTATATTTTCAATATTATTTGGTAATAATTGTTTAAGATTTTTCCACAGTTGATGAGAATTTCTTCTATTATTGTCCAAAACGTCAAGAAAATATTTTTTTTTAATCTACAATCATTCGCACTACTTCATTTCTTAAGGTTTTATAGTCTTGCCACGATTCAAGCGAATAATCTAGAACTAGCCTTCTATATTTTTGATCTCTTTCTTTCATTTTCGATATAATACTATTTGAGATCCACCTATTGTTTTGGTAGTTGGGAAAATATTTAACTTTTTTAACTTTCGTCATTTCGCTCAAAACTTTATTCATTGTATTTATCAAATTGCCCGCTAAAAAATCTACATCAACGACAGAATTGTCCCAATTTGTTTTCAGTAAAGAGTTTATAATTTTCTCTTTATCATAGTCAAGAGTTTTCAATAAAATGTTTTTGTTTATTGTTGAATTGTTCTTCAATTTCAAAGAAATAATATTATGATCGCCTATTTTTGGAGCAAGAAGTACCTGACAATTGATTGATTTATCATTTGTTATTACATAATCAATAAGCGTTCTACTGTTATTTGTTATCCGCGTGAAATCATTAACAATCTGATATAGGCCACTATTCGATATTAATTTTTTACACTTATTTATATAAAAACTTTGAGCATTGAAGTCATAATTAAAATCACCCATAATTATCTGTGTCCCAGTCAAATCAAGCAGATCTTCAATCAAACATTCAAAATCATCGAAGAAAATAAAATGTTGTGCCGATGGTGAACGGTAAATTCCGGTCAGTATGAAAACACCTTTGTCTAGTTTGATGGAAATTGTCAAAAACCATGCTTATCAATTGCTCTACTTGTTATTATCTTAAAATGCAATCCTTTCATAACATAAAAGGTAATCCCACCTGTTCGACTGTTATTGCTAAGGCAGTTAACCATAGTATAACCTTCAATATCTATCTCATTTTCAAAAATATCATCTGTAAGATGAGTTTCAGACACACAGACAACCGTAGGTTTACATTCATTTATGTATATTCTTAATAGATCTATATTGTTAGTTAATCCTTGACAGTTCAAATATATTATTTTATCCATACTTAATTGCTATATGCTATGATCTATTTTACCTTGTTCTCTAGTGACCATTCAGAGGTAGCATGGGCATTCTCTAGCAAAAGCTGTGTGATCGGTCGAAAGTTTGAGTTTAGTTCTCTCATTTGTTTTTAAACAGTTGACACATTTATTGTTGGTTTCTTTACATTCCTTCGTATTGTGTGTCCCACTCCATTTCGCACATGTCAATTCATTTCTGCATTCACGGGCTAAATGGTTGAACCTTGCGCACTTGTAACATTGCGTAACTCCATCCTATCTTGACCACCCCGTTTTGTAATATTATGTTAAACAAATGGGGATCCAACTCTAGTATTATATTACCACAGTTTTTTTTCATTTGTCTTAATATATTTCTTAATAACCTTCAACTTATTTGTATATTTTTCCTCGATTTCATTTTGTGCCATTATGCATTTCAAAATATCTTCATTTTCTTTTGTTACATACTCTGATTCAACATTAACAATTGATAATCTAGGTAACTTCATTTTCACGTTCGTTATTTGGTATTTATCTCTGAATTCTTCTTCTACCTTGTTTGATATTTTATCTTTAGATTCTTTGTCATTGCAGTCCACCAAGATACCACCATTTTTCAAATGATGAATTCTATTAACTCCAACTCCAAGATGAACTGAATCAATTTTTGTTACTGAATCTTTTCTTGTTGCTATGCTCGTTTGATTAATTTTTGGTATGATTATGAACTTATCTCTACCATCAGTAGGTTTTGTTGCAACAGATGCATAAGACAATTGACTTGTATTATCACTTTATTCGGGTTTTTTATCCATTTTCAAAATGGTATTAATTTCTCCAACAATTCAATGATTTTATTTTTGCTAACAATAAGATCATCTTCATTATTTATGACGACTTTCAATAATTTGATTGTTGTATTGCTACTACACTCAATACAATGGTATATCATTTGTCTTTCCTTAAGTTTCAAAACTGCCATTTCACACGCTGTTAGGTTACTACAAATTTTACAAATTTTATTCCTACACCCATCGCATGTTGCGAGAGGATAATCTCTAGTTCCGGTTTCAGTGCAAACGGCACAACTCATATCGGTCAGGGCCTCAGGGGCAGTATTCTATTGTCGATTTTGTTGTGCAGAGTTGATTTAATAATGATATTCGCGGGAACAAATTAAACACGATGTACTTCTGGAGTTATTTTAATGTGACTAATTAACTTGCAACTTCAACATAGAAAAGATACAGTACATATTCTAGTACATACATTAAGTGGTAGATGGCGCTAGATGAAATAGTCTTTGATTTTTAATATTCTCCAACACCCCCACTTATTAAAAATTAAACAAACAAAAATGCATTATAGTAACCCTAACTGCCTCACAAATCTATTATGTTTGACAATTGCTAAACCTTTGGTCAATATATCAGCAGTCATCATATCACTTCCTAGATATTTCAATTTGACAATATCCTTTGCAATGACTTCACGAATGAAGTGATATCTGATGTCGATATGTTTGGAGCGAGAATGGAACATTGGATTTGAAGCCAATTTCTGCGCTGATTGATTATCTACATATAACAATAATTCGTGGGGGGGGGGGGGGTGGGGGGGGGGGGGGGTGGGGGGGGGGGGGGGTGGGGGGGGGGGGGGGTGGGGGGGGGGGGGGGTGGGGGGGGGGGGGGGTGGGGAAAAAATTTAAGTAATTTTATATAAAATTTCATTTGTTCAGTTTAATGTTGTTCAACAAGAAAATTAGATTATTAACATTTTCTGAAGTAAATTTGAAAAAAATAATTTTATTTTCTCCTTAATTTTGGTACTCTTTCACCTCTTGATGAGTGAACACTAGGTTTTTCTTTTTATTAAATAAAACAAACATATGTGAAATTTCATTATTTATTCATAGTGGAGAACTGTAAACAAAACAAAATTAAATAAGTTAACCATTACATAAATCTTGACTCAAGTAAACATATCGATTATGATGTATGAAACATGGTAAATGACTATGAAGTTTGAATTTATCTCTAAATCTAGATTGAAGAAAATCAGAGGTTCTGATTTTTCAATATGAAAATATTCATATGAAGGAAATATCAAAGATTTCTTTTGAGACCAAACTATTGTGGATAGCAATTAATATAAAATTCTACAGTAAAATACAACCGAAAACTCATAAATATATATCCTTGAAATGGTTCAAACGAAATTATAGTTTATCATATTGAGGGGGAAAATTAACGATATGGTATATTCTAAAGACACACATTCCAAGAAATGTTTCTTGAAAAATTTCAATTATAATATTGAACAGGAAATATCACTCTTTCACATTTGGATCAATTGTTGATATTTTAGACTTACACAGTTTATGCGCACCAAAATCAAAGTCACCTTATCATTCGTGACAAATCCTTCAATCTTCATACGTTTCACGTGAGATGTATGACAAGCGACCAAACTTATCAATCAACAAAATTAGATTGATTAGTTTTTCAGTATACTTTAATATATAACATAAGCTTCACGAAGCGCCTTTATGATTGCCTCGATTTCATTGTCATTAGAAGAATTCCCTGCAGGCTTAGAAGCGTATAATGAACGAAGTCGATCTACTAGCTCATTAACGTTATCCCATTAGACATACTCCATTGGTTTATGGTTAAACTTCATCAATCCTTTTCCATTCTTCTGAGAAGAAAGCAGTCGCTTGATGATATATCTATATTTATCACTCTTACTACTTCTGACATTCTTTCTGGGATCAAATTCTCTTGTATGGACATTTGTTACTTCTAAAATTCTTTCATAAACTTCTTTATCTACGTCGGTATATTCGTCAGGATCTTTCAGGAAAATCAGCTCATAAAGATCCGGGGTACCGATAAATGACTGACCTCCAATAATAATGTTATCACTTTTTTTATCGAAATCAATTACAGTGTTGCCGAGAGTCCACTTCGATGTTTCTGGATCGTATTTTGGTCCGAAAGTAGGATCGATGTGTGGTAACTGAATCCAAGCCTGATTGACATATTTACGTACTGGTTCTGGCTATTGTCTAAAGTATTCATTCAACTGCTCAGAATTTTTCAATTTGTTAAATAGTTGTTGTGACTTTTCAAGATCATTTCCTACTAAAATAGATTTATCGTCATCATCTTCATCAGAAACCTTCTCAATTTTTGATTCAGCTACTATATCTGTTGGTAGAAATCTTGGAGTAGGAACTATCTTCGATCGTTGAAATTTTGGTATTGGTTCAAACGGTGAGCTAGCGTAATAATCCTCATCATCTTCACTAGGTGGATTCATTGTTATTGAAGGATATTTCAACGGAGTCGATTGGAATGGACTCTTTGGGGAACCAACCAGTTGGGATCCCTTCGAAAACTGAGTGGTTGGTACACGGAGTCGTTGTAAAATATGCTTGGTTTGAACTTTATGTATATGATGTTGTTTTCTATATAAGTAGAATAAAATTTTTTCGTTCTTTATTTCTTATATGGTTCAGATATAATACAAAAGTTTCACTTACTTCTCTTGAACGAAATAATCGTAAAACAGGTATCGAACAAATCAAATTATAGATGAAGTACTTATCTAATGATTGATTTTCGAATACGCTCTGTATGTTATTTCATGCAATATGTTTTTCATTGAATATTTGCAATGGAATATAAATTATTTTATCAATTCACATAAGTGTGAACTATAACAAATTCAAACCGATATATTGTTAGTTGTATAAATTAATGGTCATCTGAATATATGAACGCAATCTTATAGAAAAAAAAATTTGCATCCCTGAATTAAATCACCTTCTCTATTTTATTGATTGATAATCCAACAAACCCTTACGCTGTAGAACCAACACGTTGTAGATCCTACACGTTGTAGAACCAACACGTTGTAGAACCAGCACGTTGTAGAAGCAACACGTTGTAGAACCCAACCCTTACGTTGTAGAACCTAACCCTCACGTTCTAAAACCAACACGTTGTAGAGCCCAACCCTCACGTTGCAGAACCAACACGTTGTAGAACCAACACGTTGTAGAACCAACACGTTGTAGAACCTTACCCTCACTTTGTAGAACCCAACCCTCACGTTGTATAACCCAACCCTCACGTTCTAGAACCAAGACGTTGTAGAACCCAACTCCCACGTTGTAGAACCCAACCCGCGCTGCAGAACCAATACGTCGTTGGTAAACAGACAACGTTCTTTCTAATAACAATGAAATAAAGGTAACTTGATATCCAACTCTCCAACTAAGCCCCCATTCCATTATATCAAATAATTTCAGGCCTCTGGGCCTCCATATGTATTTTAACATGCTTACTATTCAGGATATTCAAAAATTAACGAAGCAAAAACAATATCAATTATGCGAGACTTTAATTTGGCATTTTTTTTTAAGCTTGGTAGAGCCTTGGACTCCTTATATGACAGGTTCAATTCTACATGTGGATTTCTTTAGTATTAATTTTTAAATTTAAAAAATTAAGTCTGATACGCCCCTGTACATTCATAAATTATTCAATACAGAAATGATAGAAACAATATTGGCTGACACGTACATTCTACATAAATAATTCATAACAGGAAACTTGATACATTGTCGCAATAATTATGCGGGAGTCTTTAAAATATATCCGTACTAGTATTACAGATTTCAAACGAATTCATGAAATCAACCATATATTCGAAAAGAATCACATTCCAAGAAATGTTTCTTGCATGATTTCGCTTATAATATTCACCGATTGAAAAATGTATAAACCGAACTCTGATAAAATCTCCTACTTTGATGATATGATATTGTTGGTGCTCTTTAGCCCTTAAAATTAAATGTAATTATAATGGTCAACGGATTTTTCAATTTGAAATTGAGCAGTGAACTCCTAATATAGATATACTGGGTTCAATTCTACATGTTGATTTCTTCAGTATGAATTTTTTTTTTAAGCTTGGTAGTGTTGGACTCCTTATATAACAGGTTCGATCCTCGCGCTGAATTTTTCAATTTGAAACTTTTTTTTTTAAGAGCAGTGAACATAGTTTTGAACTCCAAATATAGATATATTGGATTCAATTCTACATGTGGATTTCTTCAGTATGAAATTTTTTTTTTTAAGATTGATTGTGTTGGACTTCTGATATATAGGTTCGATCCTCGAGCTGGATTTTTTAATTTGAAATTTTTTTTTTTAAGAGCAGTGAACATAGTGTTGAACTCCAAATATAGATATACTGGGTTCAATTCTACATTCAGTATGAATTTTTTTTTAAGCTTGATAGTGTTGGACTTCAGATATAGAGGTTCGATCCTGGCGTTGGATTTTTTGATTTTAAATTTTTTTTTAAGCTTGGGGGTGTTGGACTTCTGATATATAGGTTCGATCCTCGCGTTGGATTTTTTAATTTGAAATTTTTTTTTAACTTGGTAGAGCCATGGACTCCTAATATGACAGGTTCAATTCTATATGTGAATTTCTTTAGTATGAATTTTTTTTTTATGTTTGATAGTGTTGGACTTCTGATATAGAGGTTCGATCCTCGCGTTGGATTTTTCAAACTGATTTTTTTTTTAAGATTGATAGTGTTGGACTCCTGATATATAGTTTCGATCCTAGCGCTGGATTTTTTTTAAAGTTTGATAGTGTTGGACTTCTGATATAGAGGTTCGATCCTCGCGTTGGATTTTTCAATTTGATTTTTGTTTTTAACTTGATAGAGCCATGGACTCCTAATATAGAGGTTCAAACCCCGAGCTCGATTTCTTCAATTTTGAATTTTTTTTAAAATCAACTTATATTCCTGAACCGTGATCTGTAAGTCAGCTAACAAGAAATGAAACATTAGAATTTGTATAAGTGTCTCAAGGGCCCCCTATGAAGACTCCATATATTTCTATATATCGAACTCAGTCGTCTGAGCCTGCACGAAGACACCTGGAGGCCCCCATTTACAATTTCAGTTCTCTAGGCCCCCATGCTTATTCTCATAGCCTCGCGCATCCACCATCTTGGATTTGAAACATAGAACTGTCAAATGTCATTTTCAATCATAGATATCTTAGAGCATCGATCTGTCATACGTCATCCCATCTGTCATTCGTAACTGTCAAATGTAATCTTGAACCATAGATACCTTAGAGCATAGAATTGTCATACGTCATCCCATCTGTCATTCGTTACTGTCAAATGTCATCTTGAACCATAGATATCTCAGAGCATAGAACTGTCATACGTCAAACATTCAAATTTGAATGCTATTGAAACGCCCTCTGTTGGCGAGATTCCGAATGATGAGAATATAATGATCTGTCATCTTCGAACGCCATCTGGTGGTCAGGTTCCTAATGACGCTAATACAGTGATCTGTAAGAACGTGATCTGTAAGAACGCCCTCTGGTGGCCAGGTTCTTAATTACGATAATACAGTGGTCCGCCATCTTGAAACGCCATCTTGGAACGCCATCTGTTGGTCAAGTTCCAAATTACGATAATACCGTGGTCCGCCATCTTGAAACGCCATCTTGGAACGCCATCTGTTGGTCAAGTTCCAAATTACGATAATACTGTGGTCAGCCATCTTGAAACGCCATCTTGGAACGCCATCTGTTGGTCAGGATCCAAATTACGATAATACCGTGGTCCGCCATCTTGAAACGCCATCTTGGAACGACCTCTGTTGGTCAAGTTCCAAATTACGATAATACTGTGGTCCGCCATCTTGAAACGCCATCTTGGAACGCCATCTGTTGGTCAAGTTCCAAATTACGATAATACTGTGGTCAGCCATCTTGAAACGCCATCTTGGAACGCCATCTGTTGGCCAGGTTCTGAATTACGGAATACCGTGGTCAGCCATCTTGGAAAATGGCCGACGTCCGCAAAATGGCCGACTTCCCGTCCAGAGTTCGCGCATGCGCATAACTGACATTGCTGTTTGAATTTCCCGCCACAAAAGGGCCGACTTCCGGTGCAGAACCTACATAGCTTATCTACTGCGGTCGGACTACTATCTGGATAACAACCTATGCGCCCTCCACTAAAGATATTGGAAACCAACAATTCACCGCTTAGATAGAAAATGCAGAACCCCGTCACGAGAAAACGTACTTCCTGACACGAAATGTCTACTCTGCAACTGTGACGTTCGTGATTTCAAAGCACGCTGACATAGCGTTTTGAAAAACTCTGGACATACTCACGAGAGTGCGCTCCATAAATACTTGCTACAATATTCTCAATATTCGAAATCAAATAATGAAAAAGTTTTAAGTTGACCATGGTCAAATTAATATACTGAGAGCATGAAGACAACAAGGAAAATTCTTCAATAATTCAAAAATTACAACTTCCCATATTTTGAGTCAGGATGACTTGATGTTTTCTATAATTCACCGTTGGATTGTGAATGTGGATTTCACGTCGCGGAAAATATATAACCAGTTCCTCTGGAAAGTTATTTGATAATTTTTTAAATTATTGAAGAATTTTCCTGATTCCCTTGTATAAATGTATGTATGTATGTATGTATATATATATATATATATATATATATATTATATATATATATATATATATATACATATATATATATATATATATATATATATATGTATATGTATATATATATATATATATATATATATATATATATATATATATATATATATATATATATAAATATATATATATATAAATATATATATATATATATATATATATATATATATATATATATATATATATATATATATATATATACACATACATACCTACAAGTGAATCAGGAAAATTCTTCAATAATTGAAAAAATGATCAAATAACTTTCCAGAGGAACTAGTTATATATTTTCCGCGACGTGAAATCCACATTCACAATTCAACGGTGAATTATAGAAAACATCAAGTCATCCTGACTCAAAATATAAGAAATTGTAGTTTTTGAATTATTGAAGAATTTTCCTTGTTGTCTTCATGCTCTCAGTATATTAATTCGACCATGGTCAACTTATTTGATTTCGAATATTGAGAATATTGTAGCAAGTATCTATCTAAGCGGTGAATTGTGGGTTTCCAATATCTTGAGTGGAGGGCGCCTGGGTTGTTATCCAGATAGTAGTGTGACCGCGATTTGTATTGTGGAAAAAGTAGACATTTTTTCATTCACTTCGAGTCAAATAAGCTGCACTGATGAGATCTAATAAGATCAAAATAGCTTCCATTCGAGCAGTCTCCTTGTCCATCTACCATCGGTCATTCGGGCAAAGTGTCTCACCCAGTTCCACTCGAGGCTAGTGATCTGTGCTATAATGTCAGTTCTCATTCGCAGATCTTCGTTTCGAATAAGACACCGCAAACACACCCCAAGCATAGATCTTTCTGTTTTTCGTTGGGCTGTTCTCAGCTTCTTGGCAGACGTGGTGGTCAGGGTTAAGGTTTCCATACCAACGGTTATTACCGAAAAACGCACTGTCTTTTTTATTGATACTGGTATTTCTTTTATAAATACATCCTTCATTCTTACATAGGTCCAGGATAGTGTTATTCTGTTAGTTAGTGTTATTCACAGGTTTGATTGTATCTTTTCATTCTTATTTCATGAACTAGGTATACGTAGTGAATCATTAGTTCTACCTCTTGCCCACCAACAGTCGAACTTTCAATGGGGACCAGGTTTGTGATATATTTCGTTTTTAAGAAGTTGATTTTCAAACCGACCTTCGAGCATACTTCCTGAAGTTTCTGTAGCATATTTTTTATATCATACAGATTATCTGATAGTAGTATTATATCGTTGGCAAATAGTAGGTTTGTTAGGTGTTGAACATCTATGTTTATACCCTTCTCTTTCCAGGTTAATTCTTTGAAGGCATTCTCCAGAACGGTATCAAAGAGTTTGCATGACATTGAGTAACCCTGTCGTACACCTTTTCTGATAGAGATTGTATTGGTCTTCCCGTGCAATTTGACCTTCATTGTGGCGTTTCTATACATATCATATATTAGTCTAGTGTATCGGTAGTCTATACGACATTTATGTACTAAATTCACGACTGCATACATTTCGACCGTGTCAGAGGATTTCTGGAAATACACCAAGGCAAGAACGAGTGGTCTATTGTACTCGACAGATTGCTCTATTACTGTTTTTTACACTTTGCAGATGGACATTAGTCCCAAAACCAGCACGAAATTCCTCCTACTCTATGGGTTAGTAATAATTCAATTTATTTTCTAGCCTTGAATTTAATACTCTCGCGAATAGTTTATATAGTTGGATTAGCAAGCTTATTGGCCTATAATTCCCTAGTTCGGCCATATCCCTTTTTTATGAAGCTGTATTACAGTGGTATTATACCATTTGTCTGATATGGTGTGGTCAGAAAGGCACATATTCAAATGAGGGTTGATATTCTGGAGCAGCGATGATCCACCAATCTTAATTACATCTGCCATTACATAATCCTAATCTGGAGATTTGTTTAGTTCTTGCTTTTCTTAGTGCTAGTCTTACTTCATCGATGGTGATTTCCGGTAATACGTCTGATACCTGGTTAACTATTTCTATCTCAGATGTCATTATCTCTGGCTCTGTATTTTTGATAGTGTTTTCTTCCTTTTGTCTTTTGAATAGTTCCTGGTAGAAGTCCTTTCAACTTTATAGCCTTCTGCGCAGTACTTCCATGCTCTTGTTTTTTCTCTATCATCAGTTGGATTTCTCTCTGACTAAATGATCTGATATCTCTTCTGGATGGCCTTTGATATTAGTTTGTTTGTTTCTTTAAGCTTTTCAGGAGTGGTCGTCTCCTCCCTTCTCATAGCTCTCCTTGCTGGAATCTCTCCACATCAATTCGAGTTCTCCATAGTCAGCTGGTGTCTATTTACCTCATCATTCTAAATCCTTCTTTTCCAATATTTATTGCTATTTTGCTCGAACTATTATGTGGTGGCTTCCAGTGTACCGGGTGACCAGATAAGAATTCAAAGTGTTGTAACTCGTAAACTATTCGTCGTAACGAATTGCGGTGAAAAATATAACTAAAACACACAACAAAAAATCCTGGAAATAATTTTCATGTTTTCAAGACATCCGCCAGGGGGCGTGACCGCCATCTAAAACTTTTAAAGTGATTTTTTTCTGAAATACACCTGGTAAATGTATCACAAAAATATATCTGTAGTGATGGCTGATGCAATATTCATGCACGATCACTATTCATTTGAAATTCCAGGCTAAAAAGAACCATCAATATGATATCATCGAAGTAGTGTTTATCAGAGTGATAAGAGTACGGTTTATAAAATGTTTAATCGTGGAGTATTGCTATGTATAATAAATTCGTAATGAAATGAAATAGTTTTCTGAAATGACTTTTTATTATCTAAAATGACAATAAGAATTGTTTTATCAAAAAAAATACACGTCTGCCTAGTATATATAATAACATCCATATACAAAGGATATTACAATCCTCCCTGATAAGTTTGCCAACTCAAAACATGATACTATATAAAATAGTTTCAATATTTCAACCTATCAGGAGGTTTAATAATCCTCCTAGGTCGCTCTATTTTAGAAGGAACCTCTGAGCCTAAAATACCTCCACTACAACCTTCTCCATTATGGATCGAAACTTCATCTGACTTAATATCATTTTCTACAAATTCTTCGCTAAAAATTTCTGAATCAGAATTATTATCCGAATCATATTTTTGTAAACTGAGACCCACTAACTTATTATCAGTTATAAATTTATGTTCAGTTTTTTTTAATCTTTTATCATCTAAAATCACAATTAGAATTTTTTAAATTATTGAAGAATTTTTCTGATTCACTTGTATGTATATATGTATGTATATATATATATATATATATATATATATATATATATATATATATATATATATATATATATATATATAATCTCTTGAAAATTATTAGCAATAACAGGCTTGTTTTTATTAAAAAGTTGACGTTCAACAAGCCTGTTATTGCTAATAATTTTCAAGAGATTAGAAATAGTTCACAGGCAACAACAATTCGAATAAATAATTATATATATATATATATATATATATATATATATATATATATATATATATATATATATATATATATATATATATATATATATATATTAATATATATTTATATATATATATATATATATATATATATATATATATATATATTATATATATATATATATATATATATATATATATATGTATATATGATATATAGATATATATATATATATATATATATATATATATAATAGATATATGAAGTGGTACAAGAAGAGAAGCAATATAAAAACACCTGGAAAGAATACTTCGAACAACTGTTAATAGAGGCAATTTCAGATAAAGCAATTGAGGAAGAAAATGAAGAAGAAAAGAAGAAGAATGCAACAGAAGAATCGAGTGAAAGAAATCATTAAAAAGTAAGAATGGAAGAGCGCCAGAAAAAGACGAAATAAATACTGATTTGATATATTGAGGTGGATAAGAGCTTCGTGAAAGGCTTTACCAGCTAATAAAGAAAATATGAAGAAAAGAGAAAATAGCTAAGGAATGGGAAAAAACTTTGTAATAAATCACAAAATAGAGGACCGAAGGCATAATAGGTCAATTACAATACGGTTTCACACAAAGGAAGTCAACAACCGATGCCCTTCATAGTATTAACCAAATAATGGAAAAAGCCTATGAATATAAAATAGAAATGCTATTTATTGAGTTCCAACAAGCATTCGATTCAGTCAAAGGGAGGCAGGACTGAAACAACAGAGGATAGAAGGTAAGTTCAGAAGATTAATTGCGATGACTATGAAATAGCCAAAGGTGAGAATACTTACAGGTAAAGGGGAAACAGAAGACTCTATAATTAATAGAGGTGTAAGACAAGGTAATGGCCTCTCAACAATATTGTTCAATCTATCCCTAGAGTATGTTATGTGAAACGTAAGTAAGGGGAATTTCAGAACAAGCAGAGGCCAAATGGTTGCGTATGCAGACGACATAGTCATAGTAACGAAAATAAAAAAATTAATTAAGCAAATGCTACTGGAAATAACAACCGTGGGTTAGAAGATGGATTAAAAATAAACAGCAGGAAAACAAATATAATGAGATTCAGAACAGTGGCTAAACAGAATTATAAAAATGGGTGAGTACCTACAAATTTTAGAAAGTGAAAAAGTTCAAATATCTGGTGGTCACGATCAGTAGTAACGGAAAACGAAGGTTAGAATTAACAGAAAAAATAATGGCAGCTAATAGGGCATACCATTTTTAAAAAAACTACTAAAAAGTAAATTATTAACAGAGGCCATTAAATTCAAAACTTATAACACAATGATAAGACCGGTGATGATGTATGGAGCAGAAACAATGACAATGACAGAAAGAGAAGAGGAGGAATTGAGAATAGTAGAACGGAGAATAATGATAACAATCCTAAGGCCACTAAAAGTCTTCAATTTCTTCTGGGCGGATATCAACTAGGTTTTTTCAAATGGCAACCTATATTTTTTCATTGCTTTTTTGGTTTCTATATAGAAAATAAAGAATAATTTATGTATATCTTCATTTCGAAAATATTGACGGTTTTCGAGATTTCTAGAATGACAGGTTTTTTTCCAATATTTGTCACTCAGAATATTTTGAATTATATACCACAAAATGTACGTTGTATATTTAAAATAATTTCAATAATCTCCAGATTCGAGCTATATTCTTTCGATCTAAAACAATCTTGCAGGACCCTGTATATAAATATATATATTTATATAATATATATATATATATATATATATATATATATATATATATATATATATATATATATATATATATATATATATATATATATATATATATATATATATATATATATATATATATATATATATATATATATATATATATATATATATATATATATATATATATATATATATATATATATATATATATATATATATATATATATATATATATATATATATATATATATATATATATATATATATATATATATATATATATATATATATATATATATATATATTGTTAGAAATTATTCCAACTGGAGCGGGGATATTAGACATTGCCACATCCCAACCGCTGACGGATAGCCAACTGATTCATTCTCTTGCTGCTAACCGTAACGCAAACTGCTGTTGGAGTGTTCAATTTATAAAATTCATTTGATTTGTTTACAGTTAGTGGTTCATGATTTGTTTATTATAATTTTTTATATTCGTGTGTGTTTTCTTTGGAATTTCTAACATCAGAAGCGGGATTGGGCATCGTTCACCACACTATCTGTGAGTATTAAAACCAGTAGAACCTTCACGAAATATATTTTGCTTTGAGAAGTTATTGATTTTCATGATGATGTGGAACTTTATCAGTCGAAATATACTACATCTCCATTCCCTTTGGACGCTCTTTCTAAATAACGTTAGCATTATTTGACGTGTTTATTTAATTGTTGAGTTACTTTCCATAAATATTTCTCAATGCAGTTTTGTCAATCTTCTAACATGTTTCTGTCTTGGCCTTCGAAAGAATATTTCCGTTATTCTTGTTCCATCTGGGAATGAAAGGGTGACCCACTGGATTCGAGTGATTCATTGGATTTAAGTGATTCACTGGACTTATATAATTCAATTACTTGACTTTCTACCGAGGGATAATCATTTTTCATTATATTGCACAAACCAAAGTGAAAACAAAAGGTGTTACGAAAATGCCAATACACTTTAGGTAAAAATTTGTTTTCACTGATTCACATAACTGCTTAAATTGACAGTCTATTCAGAGTTTGCATGAGGCAGGGTTATGTTGCAACTAACTCTTACATGCGCAAGTAATTTTTTTTTTGGTAATCTATACCGAGGGACTGTAAATTTGTTGTTGATGATGAGCGGAATCGGAATTTGTTGTTGTTGTTTTTATTAACGGGAGTTTTCAGTGTTATCAGAATCTACCGATATATTGATGATAATAAAATTGGTTTTGTACTGTAGAACAATATTTTCTTATATCCCATTTTACATCCTTGTTTATGAATAATTCATCAATTATTGATGTCAATATGATGTTCGTCTTACAGTTTCAAAATGGAAGACTTACTGTCTGGACTGGTAAAAGCTCTCAAATCATCTCGTACCGCTCCCGAACAAATAGATCTACCGATTTTTCGTCCTGATCTGAGTGATGCAAAAAAATGGTTGAGCGAAGTTGCCAACATAAAAAATGAATTCGACTGGTCCGACCAACAAGTCATCACTAGAATGGGTCGATTCTTAACCGGAGTATCAAAAACTTGGTTCGATACCTGGTCGCCTGACATCAAAACCTGGGACGCGTTTCGGAGAGATTTTCTTGAGGCATTTCCCCCAAAGAAATTTCTTGGTCAATTGCTTGTAGATACTGCCACTTTCGATAGTGACCGTTGCAATACATACGATGCGTATGTTTTTGAAAAAGCAAATCTGCTTCGAAATCTCCGTGTACAATGGGAAGATACTGATCTTGTGGAAATTGTTATACATGGTATCAAAGAACGTGATGTACGCACAACAGCAAGCAACCAGAACTTCAGAAAACTATCTGAACTTATTTCGTTCTTAGGATCTGTACCAAAGCGAAAGACTGACCAACGCTTTGATCATAGAACTGAATTCAAGGAACCGTCGAAAAAACGTCAACGGGAGGAACGTGTCGACACTAAAAGCAGGCGCAGGCCTCCTAGATGCTTTAAATGCGGACGAGAGGGCCACATTCAAGCGAATTGTCTGGAAAATAAAAGTGAAAAACGTCACGATAACACTTCTTATACATCAGCTTCTGTGAAACCTTCTACTTCGACTTCATCCAATATGGTTTGCTAATTTTGCGCAAAACCTGGTCATAATTCTGATCATTGCTTTATTAGGCAAAATATTGTAAAGCGCAAAAGTGTTAAGCTTTGTAACAGTGGTAGGCAGGCTACTTTTGTTCAAATTAAAATCGATGGTATCGAATATAGTGGCATTATTGATACGGAGGCTGATGTATCATTAATAGCTGAAAGACACATCCCCAACTTCAGACATAAAATGAAATCTTGCAATACCACCATAACAGTAATACTTCCTGGACGTTTTATTGCTAATCAAGCTTTCAAAGGCGTATTTGAGATGTCGGGGGTTATTACAAATTTAAATTTCATTGTTGTACCGGACAGTTTCCTTCAATATGATTTGCTTATTGGCTGTAACCTCTATGATAATTCTAATGTTGGTGCCATTACTGACCAAACAGGGACGCAAATTGTTAACAAAAATTCTGCAAGTGTATTATCCACACTAAAAAGCTCCACTGATATCATTATTGATTGTCCGGAAAATATAAAACTGAACTTATAAAATTACTTTCCCGTTTTCCTGATATACAAGCTTCTGGAAACGCAGTTCCCCCCGTCAATGGTGCTACTATGTCAATAAAATTGAGGGATGATTCCGTAGTCAACAGAAACCCCTATCGTCTGTCCATAGACGAAAGAAAAATGGTCCAAAATATTATTGACGATTTCATAGTTAATAAAATAGTTCAGGAGAGCGAATCACCGTTTGCCAGCTCAATTATCTTAGTTAAGAAGAAGGATGGGGCACTTAGGATGTGTGTTGATTACAAGAAGTTGAACTCTCATACAATTAAAGGTCGATACCCGTTACCATTAATTGACGACCAACTGGACAGACTTGGAAAAGGGAAAATATTCACGACCTTAGACATGTCGTCTGGATTTCATCAAATACCAATTGAGTCAGACTCTGTTCACAAAACTGCCTTTGTCACGCCCGATGGCCACTTCGAATACCTTCGAATACCGTTCGGTTTGGCAAATGCTCCAGCGGTGTTCCAAAGGGCCATAAACAAAGCGTTGGCCGAACTTCGGAATACAGTTGCGCTGGTTTATATGGACGACGTTTTATTACCTTCCGAAACATTCGAAGAAAATTTGCATGCTCTTGATATTGTTTTGAAGGCATTAAGAGAAAAGGTTTTTCGTTGAATTTGAAACAATGCCATTTCTTTCAAGACAAAATTGAGTATCTTGGTCGCGAAATATCTGGAGAGGGTATACGTCCAGGAATGCGAAAGGTGGATGCCCTTTTGAAATCACCCATACCCAACACTGTAAAGCAGGTTCGTCAGTTGATGGGTTTAGCAGGATACTTTCGCAAATTCATTCCCGAATTTGCATGTCGCACTTCTTGCATCACCTAGCTCACACGTACCAACGAACCCTTTGTCTGGGGAGAGGAACAGGAAGCTGCCAAGAAATACATATTTGAAAGATTAACATCGAGACCCTTGCTAAATGTATTTGACCCCGAATTACCTACGGAACTCCATACAGATGCCAGCTGTATTAGATATGGAGGAGTCTTAATGCAGAAGTTGGACGGAAATATCAGAATTATTGGGTATTTCAGCAAGCGAACCACGAAAATCGAAGAAAAGTATCATTCATACGAACTGGAGACATTGGCAGTAGTCAGTTCTCTGAAGCATTTTCGCGTGTATTTACTGGGAATTGAATTCACGCTGGTAACTGACTGCAATGCCATCAAATCAACTTCGACGAAAAAAAGACATTTTACCCCGAATAGCCCGCTGGTGGGCCTACATGCAGGACTTTAATTTTAATATAATTTATCGTAAGGGTAGTTCAATGCCGCACGTTGATTTCTTGAGTAGAAACCTTGTGGTTGTCGGACGCTTGGAAGCACATGAGAACTGGCTTTATGTGGAACAAAGAGGCGACGCCGAAATTAGAAAAATTATCAGTGACGCCAAAGATGGTCATTTGGACAAATCTCGCTATACCGTAAAGAAAGGAATTCTTCACTACGTCATTAAAACACCAAAAGGAATTTCAGTTTCAAAACCATTTGTACCACGACAAAGCCGATTAGGATTATTAAGAATATTTCATGATGAACAATGCCATGTAGGGATGGATAAGACGATCGAAACTATACAGAGACATTTTTGGTTTCCTCGCCTACGACAATTTGTTAAGAATTATATCAAGCATTGCCTTGTGTGTGCAGTGAAGAAAACTCGATCAGGTCACTTACAGGGATTTATAAAAAATATCGAGAAACCCGACGAGCCAATGAAAATTCTTCATGCCGACTGTCTAGGACCACTAGAATCTACCGAAGAAGGATTCAAACACGTACTTGTGTTGATAGATGCTTTCACGAAATATTGCGTCCTACAACCGTTAAAATCAGTAACAGCTGAAGACACTAAACTCGCCTTTCAATCGTTTATTTCACTTTTTGGAACTCCAGAGCAAATAATTATGGACGCTGGTAAAAACTTCAAAAATCTGAGCATACCCGAATACTTAGACTCTCTGAATATCAAGTATCATTATACTACACCCGACATACATAGGTCCAACGGACAGGTAGAACGTTACATGAGAACTATTATGAACCTCATTCGGATCGAAACTAGAGTGAGGTCAGAATGGACGAGCAATTTATGGAAAATCCAACTTGTGTTGAATACTACTATTCAAAAGACTACACAGACGTCCCCAATGAAAGCATTGATTGGGATCGATGGTGCAACGCCACTGATCCAAAGTTTACTCATTAATTTAGGAAAAGATCTAAAACCCATTCGAAGTTTAGACATAGATCGGAGTAGAATCAAAAACAATCTCTGATCAGCCGCAACCATAGAACTTGATGTTAACAAAAAACGTCGCAATTACGAAATTTTCAAAGTTTGAGATTTTGTCCTCATGCATCGCGATGAAACAATGCATAAGGGAAAATTAAAATACGAGCACCAGGGACCATACGAAATCATTAGCATCACTCCGAAAGGTCGATATGAGATACGCAGAGTTGGTATGCAATTGATTACCAAAGCAGCAGAAGAACAGCTGAGACGTTGGCCCACTGACTGGTCCCTTTCAATGGATATAGCTGAACTACTCAACATGATGGAAACCGAAGAATCCGAGCAAACGTAAGTTATTGGCATGAGAACCATGCTAATATTTCCTGAATTTTTTTGGAAGCTTGCACGCGTTGCATTTGTTTTTGATGTGTTGAAAGCTTGTATGCTTTGCATTTGTTTTTGAAGTGTTGAAAGCTTGTACGCTTTGCATCTTCTTTAAAGTGTTGAAAGTTTGTACGCTTTGCATTTGTTTTGAAATGTTGAAAGCCTGTACACTTCGCATTTGTTTCGAAGTGTGGAAAGCTTGTATGCTTCATACTTAGATGATAAAATGATGAAAGCGTGTACGCTTTGCATTTTTTCTTCAGTGTTTGTATGCCTTGAATCTGTTTCCTAGGTGTTGAAAGCTTGCATGCTTTACACTCGGACGTTGAAAACTTTTACGCTTTCCATTGTTTTTGCAAACTTGCACTATATGTTGAAAGTATGTACGCCATCCGTTTTATTTTGAAGAATTCAAGATAGTACGTTTTGCACATGAATATAAAGATGCTGAAGGTTTATGAAACCTTTACTCAACTGCCGAAAATGTTTGCTCTGTATTTGATAACTCAAATATCAAGAGCTGTTATGCATTCTAATACGTAGAAGTTCACAGAGATGCATGGATGACTATCTCAAGAAATAGAACAAAGCGTGTGACGTTTGTTGTTGTTTGAATACGTTTCCTATAAGCACGCCTACTAAGTGTTGTGTACAACCTGACAAGTTATTCCATTTCAGGGATGAAGACGTATTGCGAGCAAGTCCATCAAATCCAAAACTATATGACAGTTCTACCTAAAGACGTCGAGAGCGACGTTTCTGTCAGGATTGGCCGTGTTAGAAATTATTCCAACTGGAGCGGGGATATTAGACATTGCCACATCCCAACCGCTGACGGATAGCCAACTGATTCATTCTCTTGCTGCTAACCGTAACGCAAACTGCTGTTGGAGTGTTTAATTTATAAAATTCATTTGATTTGTTTACAGTTACTGGTTCGTGATTTGTTTATTATAATTTTTTATATTCGTGTGTGTTTTCTTTGGAATTTCTAACAATATATATATATATATATATATATATATATATATATATATATATATATATATATATATATATATATATATATATATATATATATATATATATATATATATATATTATACACGGTGATTCATTTATATGTGTAAATATTTTAACAGGAAAATGTTGAGCTCAAAATATGAAGATCTAACCCAATTTTGCTTATACAAAATACTTCTCCTTACTGATTTACAGGGTGTTTTATTTAGATTATTGAAAAATGAAATTTGTTCATTACTCGAATGCTTGCTTGATATTTCTTTATGATATTTGGCAGTTAAGTTGAAGTAGTTTGGGACACATCAACTTATAGTAAAGAAGACTTTTCTCGCTGTCACCAGTGGCGTACGGCAGGGGCACCGGAAGAGTTCTTGTTTCCTAAATTCTACGCCACTGGAAGAATTGTCGTTTCAGTATAATTTTTCGTTTCTCCAATATTTTCTCTGTAAATAAGGCACTCTTGTTTCGTTACTCCAGAGCCACTATTTTTCGAGATATTTAACGTTGAACCTATGGCTGCACTATTCTTTTGTTTTTTATGCTAGAGTCATGACCGTGTTTTTTGTCATACGAATTGGATGTATTACTTAAAATAATCATTATTAGGTATTTTGTTTAAATTTAATAATAATATTAACAAACAATTTAAAAACAGAACAACTACAAAAATATTCAG
>JARQZK010002928.1:300000-362500 GCA_030704885.1 Cynegetis impunctata | reverse complement strand
AATTGATTAGTATCTTTACCTATGTTTTATATGTTTTGCTGTTACAAATCAGTACTAGATTAACTCTATCAAATAAAATTATTTGAAAAAAAACTGTGTATTTTTCAAATTAAAAGATGACAAAAATTAATTAAAATTTAAGAAAATAAGCCTAATATTAATGAATTTAATACTATTTTATTTTTCCAAATGTCAGCTCTATCTTGAATTTCTAATAGATTTCGTTTTTTACACCTGACGCCTCTGACATAATTACCGATAAGTTATATACCTTTGTTACCGGCAGACCACGTTGCCATTCACGGCGACAAATCTCGAAAATGTTGACTTGGCGACGATTGTCCAAAAATGATTCACTTTGGCGACTGACCGACTTACTATTTTATGGAGAAAAGTCGAATACTTTAGAAGAGTACATTCGTCGGTAATATAAAAAATTTGCAAAACGCGACTACAACTCGTCTCATCTCAGTTTTTTAATTTACATCATAGTTGATGGCGATTTTCAGCCTTGTCACTCTGGCAACACTGCCGGCAAACTATCGTATACTTCCTTCCTACGCTACAGAAAGACAGAAAGTTGTGTTGTGGTTAGGCGTTTATTTATATGATATACAAAGAACTACTTACTACTATGGCTACACTTTTTCTTTTGTAACCTGTTTTAGTTGTGTTGTGTGTTTTATTCTACTATCAGCGAACTAGGTGAAATAATTGTGTACTGCGTTCTGCAACTTGATGAAACAGGCGGCGAAGGACTCGCAGTAGTTCATGAAAAATGGTTGACGCCATTAAAAATAAAAAGAAAGGCAAGAAAATATTCTCGGAACTTAGTCTGAACAATGCACTTATAAGTAGGTTGAATTTAAAGCCTATTTTATGAAAACAAGATATCAAATAATGTAGGTACATATATTTTGAAAATTTGATCAAACCTTGAAAATTGATGAGAAATTATTGACCATACTTGCTAAATTCAATAATATATATATATAAAGGCGCTCGAAATTAGTGAGATTGATCAAAAATTGTTATTATGTCTTTTTGTTGACCATTAAAATTTAAATAACGTTTATAGTATATATGTTTATGAAATCATTCTATAAACTTTCCTAATATTTTGATCAATAAAGCACTTTGTTGAAGTTTGAGCACTAAAACCTGAATCACCCTATGTAAATGAGTGTTTTGAAAAATAGGAAATTGATAGAACTAGCTAATTTGTAATCTTAATTTCCAGAAATAACATAATTAAAAATTGAGAGGGCTTCCTTAGATGAAATACAGGATATAATAAAGACATGGCTGAAGCATGCACCAGACCGAAAAAGAGGACAGAAGAAGAATGTTGAAGTTGTAAATATGTATAATTACTATGGAAGTTTGTAGCCAAGTTGTGCAGATATATAAATAAATGTTGAAATTTTTTGGGGTCCATATTTTACGTCTTTTTGAGGTCGTTATATCGTCCATTTTAGGTCTATTTAGTTTCAAATTAGACGTCCAATGGACGTCAGAATATGACGTCTATTGGATGTGACATTACGGCGTCGTTTTGACGTCATATTGGACGTATATTTGACGTCATTTGGACATATGTAGTGACGTCCTTTTGACGTCATATAGACGTCATGTGCTACCTGGGTACCCAACTAAAATATTTTTGGTAATGCGATGTTGCCATTTTCATTAGAAAGTGGTAGCAACTTCGATTTTTCAAATGAAACAGCCTGTGTACAATATTATTCTTAGAATCTCCAACAATTTTCCAACACCTTTTCCTAATATTTCCCAATACCTATGTGTTACCGTTTTCGAAATAAAAATTATTTTCATTTTTTTTTGTCGGAAATCAAGACCTCTAAAAACTCTGATATCTTTCAGCTAAGAGACACTATGATATCGAAATTTCAGTTGAAGTTTGTTGATTCTTGGTGGCTTTCTACACTTCAGCCTAATCTCCGTTGTTTCAGTACAGGGTGGTAAAAAAATAAAGTTATTTCGTTTGCTTGAAAAAAAGACTGTAAGTTGATTATTTCAAATGGAATGCCCTGTATATTATTGAAAATTCGAAAAGCTGCTAGAATTTCCTTTTTTATCTATTCATCATACATATTCCTAACTAGTCAAGTTTCGGACTTATGAGCACTTATTTGTGAAAATGTTCATTCAAGCAGAGTATTCATATTAATTCTTCTTTTATTTCATAATGTTTCTTTCAGTTTTGTTGGTAAGTACTTAGTTTTATCCATTATACTCAAAACCTTTTCAGTTGGTAATGAAACTAGACATCTCAGAGATGTTTTCTTGAAACTTTTGAAAGTTTTTCTACTTTTTAAATAAATAGGTGTTCTATCATACAGCCTTTTTATGATGTATACATAGTTTCTCTAACCAATTAATTTATTCGTCTTCTTCTTCATTTTATCATTGATTCTCATGTTCAATGATAAAAACTCAGTGTGAATTTCAACTTGATGTAGGTAGGTTATCTACTATTGAACAGAGAAAATATTATCCTCAATCGAAAAACCATGAACCACTGGAAAATACGAAGTCCAA
Organism: Cynegetis impunctata; assembly: GCA_030704885.1. NCBI lineage: Eukaryota > Metazoa > Arthropoda > Insecta > Coleoptera > Coccinellidae > Cynegetis > Cynegetis impunctata. The sequence continues at coordinate 359,938 of JARQZK010002928.1, read as the reverse complement.
AAAACACAAATTACGCAGCTAAACGTTCAAAAACTCAAAATGGAACGGATATACCATTACCAAACAATGTAAACAAACCGTTAATGGCCCATGCTGTAGTACTGATATTAGCCGTTCCGGCGCTACGATCTTAATTTCAGACGCCAATAGAGTTAAGTTTTTCGATTTGAATTATGAATTCCTTTTCTCTGTGGAATAACAGTACAGACACAGAATAATCCAACTATTCCGTGCTGAATTATTCTGTGTTTGGTTGCCCATGACAATCATACATTAAAATAGGAGAAATTGTACATTAAAATGGGTCATTAATGATGAATTTCGTGAACGTTAAAGTAAGCTTTTATTTAGAGGTCGATGGAAAAATTTATTATTGACGAACGTCAGTGAGTCGTTCTATTGAGCACGACAGATTTTAGTATGTTTGTCGTTTTTAAAATCGAAATTTTTTTCACCAATATGCATTCCGAAATATTCTTGTATCTCGTTGGTCAAGAATTTATGCTGTTAACACTTTCGGTTTTTCATTTACAGGTGTGTTATTATGTAGTTGCTGAGAGTTTCTGAGGGAAGTAAAATTGAAGAACGCATCAGTGAGCGTGAAAATGCCAGTCTTCTAATTAATAAATTCAAATATTATAACGGAAAGCAATTATCAAAGGGAGAAATGAAATGGCGCTGCACTAATAGGAAATTTTTTGATCAGCTGTACCGTACTGGACATAACATAATGTTGATGTATCGTATTTTGCTTGATAAAAGCCAAAATACATACGAATTAATACTGTCAAAGCTCGACATTCACTCAATTCTCTTATTAATTCTTTTTATAAAAATTGGGAAAAACTTCTCATACATCAAAGTATAGCAAAGAAAAACATCTTCAAAATAGAAAGAAAACAAAAAGTTCTTCAAAAATAAATTCATTAACACATGTTCAGTGAGAAAATTATAAATATTTTTCTTAAACGATAAAGAAATAAGAAAGGTAATAAATCAACAGATTAATAATCGATCATTATTCTGGATCAGAATCGCTTGGGGTTGTGTAATCTTGCGAGTCGGCATAAGCTTCGTCAGTTTCAATTTCAGTTACTTCTAAAATATCTTTCATTTTTAAAGGAGTCTGATCTCCTGATCTCCTGACCTTTTGGTTCCAAATGACCATCTAGAAACCAACCACAATTCTCAGGGTTCAATTTTCCACACTTAGGATCGGTTGCATGCAGCCACATTGAATTTACATGAATAGTGTGCAAAATGTTTTGTTTTATTGATTCCCAGCATGGTTTGTGTTTGAGTCAAAACTTCGAATTCAACTTTTCATGTTCTTCTTTACCAGAAAAATGTTTTAGAAAAATCTAATATCTGGCGTCATTTACTTTGTTAGAATGTTCTATACCATACATAGCCACCGTAAATTCCTGAACAACGTTAATTTTTTCGGAAATAAAGATGTTGGCTTCATCAGTTAATGAAGCAGAACAATTTTGGTGTTTCTGGTTCTTCGAAAAAAGTTTGAAAGGTAACATCTCATTTATTATAAAAAATAATATAATTACAGCCAAAAACCTTTTTTTCACGATAACTTCTCGGTGTATGTTCAGAAACATATTTTATTTGATACAAAATTATTTTTGTCCGGTAAGCATATGAGTGAAGGTCGACCTTACTTGGAATCCCCTACTACGCATACTGGTTGAAAAAGGTCATGAATCGAATCTTGTTCTTCATTCAGCATCAGTAGTAATGGATTTTAAAGGAAATACAGTGCTGAACGACCATTCAAGAATTGCTGAAGAGCGTTGAAGTGATAGGAGTGATGCGAGTGAGAAATTCACTTGTTCTTATATTAAAAAAACATGGCGCATTATCCACATGTTGAGGGTACTTCAAACCAGCGGTGATAGGATAAAGAAGGGGGAAGTAAGAAAAAAAGGGTTTCATGTGGGAAGTAATGGAGTATGCATAATATGTGTGATAATACATAAATATGCGCAAGAGTATAATTTTATTTTAGGAAAAATTGCATTTTTCACTGCTTTTTCACGTAGTTTTTCCGGATTTTCGCTTTACCACATTTTTCAGAAGATATGGGAAGAAAATCCATAACGGTCCGAAAAAAATCGCAGTTTTTTTTCCCCACAGTCCAATGCTCCGGGTCCTCAAAATTTCTTCAGCTTAGGAATTGAGTCCACCTCAACTAGATTATTCTTATAAGACTCCTGGACTATTTGCTCGCTTCAATTTTTCAATTTAATATCCTGGCAACCCATATTCATGAACGAATTTTTCCAGGCAACCCTATACTACTACATTTGCAATAAAATTACCTCAATTTTAATATATATTTCAAGTGGTAAGCATATGAGCGTAAATACTCATATCAAGTCACCTGTTTACACATGGCAACCAGGTAATAGGGGATGAATTTGTTTGGCAAGCACGTCGGTGAAATTTGATAAAAAAATTACTTTTTTTATCTAATTTTAATTAATTATAGCCATGAACATTTTAGTTGCGCCACCCCTGTCGGTGTGTGTTCAGAAACATATTTTATTTGATAAAAAATAATTTTCATTCGGTAAGCAGATGCTTGGGATCCCCCTTACTTGGGATCCCCTACTATTGGGAAATTCATTTGAAAAATTAATGTTTAATCATATCAACCATTCAACGGTGCTAATTTCATGAGATCCTTCAAGGCAGAATGCATCCGACTCCAGCACCACACACGATAGAAACACTATTTGTTTCGCTCTGCAAGGAGCTCATCAGTAGTGTTTAATCCTAAACCGAGTAGGCAAAATTCGACCTCGAATACACATATAACCATCTAAGTGTTTCTGAGAAGAGCACTAATGACATGCGAATAAATTATAGCGCCGTCTATAGAAAACTTAGAGCTATCTGACTCTAGGAAAAACAGAACCTCCGAATATCTATCCTTTTCAATTGACTTGATGAACTACCAAATAATGAATTTTCTGTGTCAGTTGATATGCGGTTTCCTTTCATTTTTCAAAGTTTTGCCTATCATTTAGACGCTACGGATATGACATACTTAGTGATGAATTGGTCTAAAATTTGTCTATTTATTCTTTTTCGTCGGATATTTTGACAAGTCTCTATTTTCTATCGTACAAATTACATTTTCAAATATTTAATTCAACAATAATTCAATGGTTCTCACAATTTATAAGCGTCAGTACGATAATTACCAACTTTTTCGAATGGTTTTTTATGTTGTAATCATCTATTCAAAGTGTGAGGTGGGTGTTGCAATTGTCAAGTGATACAGATGAGCTAACTGGCATGAAGTTTCAGCTGGACAAATGACACACTGAGTTAAACACAATATTGAAGAAAAGAAGAAGGTCTGCACTAAAATCATCAGAGTAATATTCAGAATTTTAAGTAGAAAACCTAAATAGGTACAGCTTCACCTATTTAGGATTTCTTCCGGAAAAACAATTATTTCGTCTTATATATATATATATATATATATATATATATATATATATATATATATATATATATATATATATATATATATATATATATATATATATATATATATATATATATATATATATATATATATATTTATCTATATATCTATATATTTATTTATATATATATATATATATATATATATATATATATATATATATATATATATATATATATATATATAATATGATAATAATTTATTCAGCAAACAGGTTCAAAATGTGCAATTTTCACTTTTACAATTACTCATCATTATTGAGAGATAAGCTCAGTATTTCCAAGATGGATGCGTGTGAGCTAGTCCCTCAGATGACATTGAATAAGACGTAATCCAAAAACAATCCGACAAAAATATTTGAAACCTAAATCTAACTCTGAGAGACACAACTAAAATTTGATCCTTACAAATGTAACTATTTTCCAAATTTTATAGAGAAAAGAAATTATGAACCACAGGTCTATCTATAGTACATAAAAAATTTGAATTTTTTTCTACTTAGGATTATGGAACTTATATTTCGCAGATACAATCTATAGCTTTCTGGTAATGAATTGTGAAATATCACACTAAGGTAACTGAAATGTCTTTGAGTAGTTCTTTTCCTGAAAAATGGAGTTAGTTAAGCTGACGCGACCCTGCTTCGTGTAAGATAATTGTGCTCGCAATCTTGAAGTAGTTCTTTATGATGGTAAGTATATATTAAAGAATTGTACATGTAGAGTTGTCTAATATCGAGCATTTCACTCTCCCTAAACAACAAATTTGAAAAGTATTGCAGTGTCTTTTTCTAAATAATTTTCAAAATTGTTTTCTGGATAACTTCAAGCTTATTTAGGTGGTTACTAGCTGCGGCACCCAATGCAAGAATACAGTACTGCAATAGTACAAGTGCATAGTAGACAACACGGAGATGAGATATGCCCAAGAGTTTTCTCCAATATTTGAATTTATACATCAACAATCGTAATGTTCGTGTAACTTCACCAACGTGCTCATCCCATCGCAAATGACAATCCAATCTCACACCTAGGTACTTCAGTTTGTTTTTCCTCTGTATTTTGATTATTTTGTTTCTTTGCTCGATCAATATATGTTCAAAACTCAGCAATTTGTTACTATATATAGAGAATGGTATGAAGAAGGTTTTATAGAAATTTACGGTTAGACGTTTCGAGTTGAACCAACCTATGACACTCAACAAATCCACCTGTACTTCTTCCTTAAGGCTATCCAAGACGTTCCTTCATAATAGATTATAATGTCATCAGCGAAACTAATAAACGTCCCAGCGGAATCCAGATTGAGTAGTTGATTAATGAAAATACAAAACATTCCTACTGTAATATTTTGTACTCGTTCCTGAAGATAATTTTGAAACAGCATTATTGACGATCCACGGATACCTACTTCCTTCGAAGTTTCAAGTAACAGGTTGTGGTTCACAGTATCAAAAACTTAAGCCAAATCCATCAACACACATAATACAGGAGTATCCATTGAGTTGTTAATTTTTGAAGTAATCTCCATGATGGCATCTCTTGTAGATAGACCCTTCTGAAATCCAAATTGTCGCGGCGATATTAATTTAATGTTCTCCATGTAGGTTACTAATCTAAAATTTAAAACTTTCCGAAAAATTTTTTTGACGTATTTTTTTGACGATTTTTGACGATTTCTTCTGGTTATAGAATTAACAATAGCTCTTGTTATTAATTTTTTTCTACCCTGAATACAAAAATTTATTGCTAGTGGGGTAGTGTGATCATCAATATATTCGCCGATTGTATTTATCGAAAAGGTTGCCTATTCATCGATATTTTCGAGAGTATAGGAAGTTGACCAATCATAATTCTGCCGAGTAGTACATAACTCCTTATATTTGATATTTTTAATTGAATTCAACGATCTGCATTTCTTTCAAAGACACAGACAGATAAGCCATTGTTGCCATGTGATCAGTAATTTTGGTATCAAAAATTACACTTGTACAGTTGCCATTTGTAATATTATCATCGTTATAAAATATATGATCAATACAACTCTACGAGTTTCCTTGCACTCTAGTAGTTCCGTTTATCAAGGGAGAAAAATTAAACTCTGCCATCACGTCAAGATATCCAGAGAATATGTTTTTTGATGACTTTTTCTTGCTTCAAATAAATGTAAAGGACATCTATGAACTCCTGTACCCCAATGACTGGAGGTTTATAAATGCAATTAATCACAAGATTATCACATCCATTCCAATGTCAATGTGCAATGATTTACAGCACTAAATTGACTTTATTTTACACAATAACTCCATAATTTCGGTTGATACAACCTTCATTGTATAGAATTATGTATCCTTCAGTTTGGAACAAGTCTACACTTTCAATCTGAAATGTTTCCGTCAAAATAATGAGATCAAAATCTTGATTAAATTGCGATAAAAATATTTGTGACATATCTACCTAAGTTTTGAGAAATACTGCGAATATTTTGGTAAAATATTTTTAATATTTTGTTATTTTTAAAATTGGAGTAAAGATCATTAATGCTATCCAACGAGTCTATTTCCAATGTTTCTATAGGTGAAAAATTTATATCTCTTATATACTGGTTCATTAAAATGATATTATTATCAAATAAGTATAGCTTCGACCAATCTATTTGAAGACTTACTCTGTGTTTTTGTTGCAGTTGCAAATCTGTTTCATTCTGGATCTAAATAGCTCGGCTATGTTCGGTCTTCTTCAAGTAGATCTTACCATCCTTGATCCAGGCATATTTGTAGTTATTTTCTATTTTGATTTTACGAGTTTTTGCAAATAGTTCTTGCTTTTTTGGATTCATTGGGCCGATACATGGTGTAAATTAATAAACATATTAACAATGGTTAATAATAACAATTTACACATTTATTAAAAGAATTAACGCATGACGCACATTTCGGTGAAACTTCACCTTCTTCAGATGCTAATGGCAAACTAACTATGTTTCTCTGTTATATCTGTGTAGATAGGTTAAACAAAAAGATGGTTACAAATAATTATTAGAATAGGAAAAACCAATTCTGAACTGCTAGTCAGGTAGTTCGGTAATTTTGAAAAGATTGAGAAGGGGGCTTGAAGTATGATCGATTTGGCTATTCAATAGAAGACCGGAATGTTTCTATTTATTTATCTGTAATGATTCTAAAAAAATAAGTTTAATTCCCCTACTTTCAGCATTTAATATTTTATAATCGAAATCGAATGAAACTTCTGAAAGTTCTACCAATGTAAAACTTATCACAATGACCACAATTAATTTTATAAACTACTGATTTTTTATCTTTATGAACTTTGGATTTATTATTTTTTATATGATTTCCTAAATTATTACCGGTACAATAAGCAATGTTAATGTTGTGCATACATATGAGAGATTTAAGTTTCCGATGAAAGTGAGGCTGTTATATTTGATATTATTTTTAGTAAGGGGGTACACCTGGCTAATCCCATTTTTGAACTACTTTTTATGTATCATATTGTCTATTATTATGGGATCATAATTATTATTAACGGCAATTTGTAATATTTTTCTCGATGTCAAAATTGGCGTTTGATAGTGGAATATTTACTGAACGATGTAGTTACCACACTATTGAAAGCTGTCATTTTGTGTTGGAATGGATGTTGGGAAGTACTATGTATGACGCTATCAGTGTGCGATAGTTTGCGAAAAATTGAAAAATTATGTTTGTTATCTGCTTTTGTTATTTTCAAATCCAAATAGTTAATTGAGTTATCTTTCTCCATCTCTAAATTGAATTTTGTATTAGGGTGTGAAGTTAATGAATATTTGAAAGCAGTCAAGTTGCCTAAGAGTACCACTGAAACAACAAATAATAACATCCACATATCTAAACCAATGAACGAATTCTCGTCCAACAGGATGATTAAGAATTAACTGTTCCAAATTATCCATGAATACTGCAACCAACAAAGGGCTCAGAGGGTTTCCCATAATTAAGCCTTCTGTACTGCAGTGAATCTTATCATTGAAACTAAAATAATTCTGTTCCAGACATAATTCTAAAAGCGACAATATATTCTGATTTTATGAAAGCATTAACAACATTGCTATCAAGGAACTTCTTTATCAGGGTTAAAGGAACCTTGGGTGGTACACTTGGAAAAAGATTAACTACATCCCAGGACATCAATTTAGAATTAAGTGGCAATTGAATATTTTCAATTTTATTGACTAAATCGTAAGAGTTTTTGATTGAGAATTTAGGCTAAAATTTAAAATAATTTTGAATTATTTATATTAGAAAATTCAACAAAAACACTGAAGGTGCTATAGTGAATGATACTACTGGTCTGATTGGATAGCCTGGATTGTGTAATTTAATTAAAGAGTAAAGTTGTGGTACCAAAGGATTCGAAACGATGAGTTTATACTTGTTTTTATTTTGTATAAGAATATTGATGTTATCGATGGCTGATTTTTAATTTTTCTGAAATTTACTGGTTGGATCATGATTTAGTAATTTATAATTACCGGAGTTCAAAAAATCTAAAGTTTTACGTAAATAATCACAATTATTCAAAGCGATAACTCTATTACCTTTGTCAGCTTTGGTGAAAATGTTATCATTAGATAGTGTTTTTGGTTTGGTACCACAACTTTACTCTTTTATCAAATTACACAAACCAGGCTATCCAATCAGACTAGTAGTGTCATTCACTACAGCACCTTCAGTGTTTTTGTCGCATTTTCTAATAGAAATGATTCAAATTTATTGTGAATTTCAGCCTAAATTTTCAATTAAAAACTCTTACGATTGGTTCAATAAAATTGAAAATATTCAATTGCCACTTAATTCTAAATTGATGTCCTGGGATCTAGTTATTCTTTTTCCAAGTATACCACCCAAGGTTCCTTTAACCCTAATAGAAATGTTTCTTGATAGCAATCTTGTTAATCCTTTCATAATATCAGATATATTGTCGCTTTTGGAATTATGTCTAGAACAGAATTATTTTAGTTTCAATGATAAGATTTACAGCAGTACTGAAGGCTTAATTATGGGAAACCCTCTAAGCCCTTTGTTGGCTGAAGTATTCAAGGATAATTTGGAACAGTTAATTCATAATCATCCTGTTAGACGACAATTCGTTTATTGGTTTAGATATGTGGATGTTATAATTTGTTGTTTCACTGGTACTCTTAGGCAACTTGACTGCTTTCAAACATTCACAACTTTACACCCTAATACAAAATTCACTTCAGAGATATAAAAAGATAACTCAATTAACTATATGGATTTGAAAATAACAAAAGTAGATAACAAACATAATATTTCAATTTTGCGCAAACCATCGCACATTGATAGCGTCATACATAGTACTTCCCTACATCCATTCCAACACAAAATGGCAGCTTTCAATAGTATGGTACATCGTTTGGTAAATATTCCACTTTGAAACGCCAATTTTAATAACGAGAAAAATATAACAAATTGCCGTAAATAATAATTATGATCCCATAATAATAGACAATATGATGGATAAAAAGTAGTTCAAATATGCGATTAACCAGGTGTACCTCCTTACTAAAAATAATATCAAATATAACAGCCTCACTTTCATTGGAAATTCAAGTAGAAACCTTAAATATCCCTTATCTAAACACAGCACTAACATTGCTTATCGTACCGTATCGTAATAATTTAGGAAATCATATAAAAAATAATAAATCCAAAGTTCATAAAGATAATAAATCGGGAGTTTATAAAATTAATTGTGGTCATTGTGATAAGTTTTACATTGGTAGAACATTCAGAAGTTTTCAAACTAGAATTTCATAACACAAACGTAGCTTTGTTAATCAAAAGTCTGATTCACATTATGCAAACCATTTAATCCAAGAAAATCTTACATTCAATTTCGATTTTTAAACATTAAATGCTGAAAGTAAGGGAATTAAACTCAATTTTTTAGAATCATCACAGATAAATACCTAAATACAAGCATTAAATTACCGAACTACCTGACTAGCAGTTCAGAATTGGTTTTTCCTATTCTTATAATTATTTGCAACCATCTTTCTATTTACCCCATCTACACAATTTGTCATATCTTTATTTCTTGTTTTCGATATAACAGAGAAACATAGTTAGTTTGCCATTAGCATCTGAAGAAGGTGAAGTTACACCGAAACGTGCGTCATGAGTTAATTCTTTTAATAAATGTGTAAATTTTTAACCATTGTGTTAATGAGTTCTTGCTTTGCCTTTGTAATATCTTCATTGAAATAAATAGTTTTCATATCCGTAAAATCGCAGTCCTTCAATTCGATCATCCCTCTGCTCTTTCTCTTTTCCAAAATTAGATTTTTTTCTCCTGTCCTTTAGTTCAATTAATATTGATGCCACTTCTTTATTTGATAATCTCTTCTCCTTGAAATCATCGGGTCCTAATTTACAGCCAATATGCTCGATTATTGTACTAACAACCTTCGAAACATTTTCATCCTTTTGCACAGGAACATTATATAAAATAATATTTTTTTTTTTCCTGTTCGATAGCATCTACGCGAGCCTCAAGAATTTTAATTTTTTTGCTTGATTCTCTTCTTTCCTTCATTTCCTCCGACAATAATTGACTAATTTTTTTATTTTCCAACTTGAGATCATTATAAGGATCCGACAGAAACTGTATAGATTGTTGGATATCTGAGATACTAGTTCTGAGAATCTTAATTTCATTTTTCATTATGTCATGGTTCAGCTTAATTTGTTTAAGGAAATCTGCATTGGTACATTGTTCCAATTCCTCATCACTACTGTGTTCAAGCACGCTCTGAGGACCTATGGATTTTCTAGAAGTTCTCTTGCAGCAAACCTGGCATACGAATACTTCATTTTTTTAGTCATTTCTTCAATTGTAATTTTAGTAAAAGCAGAGCACTTTTGGAAAATCCATTTGTCACACTCAAAGTTACAGAGCAATTTGTATTCAGACTTATTGAATATTCTATTACAACCTCTACAGTTCTTCGCCTCACTCATAAAACGTTTGTTTCTGTTTTTATCCATATTTACATATATATATATATATATATATATATATATATATATATATATATATATATATATATATATATATATATATATATATATATATATATATATATATATATATATATATATATATATATATATATATATATATATATATATATATATATATATATATATATATATATATATATATATATATATATATATTATTTATTCGAATTGTTGAAAAAAAAGTTTTGATAAAGCCACGAATGTCGTGGCGAAACGTCAACCTTTTAATAAAATCAAGTTTTTTGAGATTCAACAAGCCCTGTTATTGCTAATAATCATCAAGAAGATTATATATATATATATATATATATATATATATATATATATATATATATATATATATATATATATATATATATATATATATATATATATATATATATATATATGGCGGTTTCAAGTTCACAACCAATAGTGGAGAAATCGATATTTTTGACATTCCTTAATTTAATATTTTTTGAGTAGCTGTCAACAAGTCAGATATAGATTGTAATATAGTTGTGTTAAGAAATATAATATATTTTAACGATTATATTAATAGGTAATATTTATCATTACCATCTATTACCTATATTTCTGACCCCGACAGAAGAACACACCGAGAAAGATGCTTCGTGACGAAGGTCAGCTGAATCTACGAGAGGAGAACGAAGACTTGCTACGTCAAATCCAAGCTCTTCACCAGCAGAACGAGCAACTACAAAGATTACCGCACCTACAACAACAGCAGCAACCACAACATCAAGCTCCAGTCGACTACCCGGAAAATCATCACACAGTGCAACGTGTAGCTGTAATATTGCCAACTTTTTGGGCCGACAAACCAAGCTTATGGTTCGCACAAGCTGATTCTCAGTTTACGCTGTCTAATATCACGAATGAGGTCCACAGTGCAACGGGTAGCTGTAAAATTGCCACCTTTTTGGGCCGACAAACCAAGCTTATGGTTCGCACAAGCTGATTCTCAGTTTACGCTATCAAATATCACGAATGAGGTAACCAAATTTCATTACATCGTTTCTCAATTAGACGCACGTTTTGCATTGAAAGTCGAGGATATCAAAACAAATCCTCCCGCACAGTTTCCGTATACATTTTTGGGCACAAAATTAATTGAGCGTTTGTCTGAGTCTGAGGAACAACGAATTCGTCAATTGATTGGTGAGGCAGAACTTGGCGATCGGAAACCATCGCAGTTTCTTCGTCATCTTCGTTCTCTCGCTGGTGCCATCATCGTTCAAGATAACTTTTTGTGTCAACTTTGGTTACAACGACTCCCATCCAATGTTTATGCTATTCTCACAACGCAGTCGGAGCTGCCGCTTGATAAACTTGTTGAACTTGCTGATAAAATCATCGAGCAATCCAACGTTCTCTGTAAGTGCAGCACTTAACGATAAAGGCACAGAAAATAAACTTTTAAATGTTATCACTGATGAACAAACATGTTGCTGCATTATCCACTTCTCGCTCACGTTCTCGCAGTTCTAATCGCAATTTTAGACAGAAGAATAAACCTGGCACTCGAGACTATCCTTATCAAAATTCAGGTCAAGTTTGTTGGTATCACAAAAAATGCTAAAAAGTGCATTAAACCTTGCAATTTTTTGGGAAACGACCAAAGCAGTCCGTGAGGACGGCGCCTAACTGGTCTTCATCCAGTAGCCGTCTAGTTGTAGTTGATAAAAATTCAAAACATAAATTTTTAGTTGATACTGGTTCTGATTTATGTTGTTTTCCCCGTCGTCTCCTTCGAGATAGTTGTTCTCCTGTCAATTACGATTTATGTGCCGCAAACGGAAGCAGAAAAAAACTTACGGTTTCATAACCTTAAATCTCAATCTAAGCCTTCGACGTAGTTTTCTGTGGAGATTCGTCGTTGCTGATGTTGATTCACCAATCATTGGATCCGATTTTCTTGCTCATTATCATCTTTTGCCTGATTGCCGCACCAAACACATCATCGATGTTTCCACCGGGCTTCAAGCCCACAGTTTTTCTCAACCTTCTTCGTAAGGCAGTGTCAAAGTAGTCCAAGATTCTTCAGCTCACGGAACTCTTGTGTCTGAGTATCCTGAAATCAGTCGTCCACCAGGTTTACCTCGAAATATTAAACATGAAACTGTCCATCATATTCGTACAACTCCTGGACCTCCGGTTACAAGTAAAGTTCGCCGATTAAGTCCCGAAAAATTAAAAATAGCACGAAAAGAATTCGATGACATGATACAAGCTGGCACAACTCGCCCATCCGAAAGTTCCTGGTCCTCTCCTTTACACTTAGCACCGAAGAGTGACTCAACTTGGCGCCCCTGTGGAGATTTTCGTGCATTGAACGCTTGAGCAATACCAGATCGTTATCCTGTTCGTCACATTTACGATGCCATTTTTTTTATTGATGGATGTACGATGTCTTCAAAAATTGATTTAGTAAAGGCATATCAACGAATTCCAGTTGCTAAAGAAGATGTTAAAAAAACCGCCATCATTACACCATTTGGACTTTTCGAATTTCCATTCATGACGTTTGGACTTCGAAATGCTGGTCAAACTTTTCAAAAGTTTATGGATGAAGTTTTGCGCGGTTTGGATTTTTGTTTCATTTACATGGACGACATTCCTATTTTCTCTCGTTCTAAAGAAGATCACGAACGTCATCTGAGAATTATTTTTGAACGTCTCTCGAAAAACGGTTTAGTCATCAATACTTATTATTATTGTTCACTTCAATAGTTTGAATTATGTCTTTCGAAAATGCCTTATGTGCTAAAGGTTGCGCCGTCTGTCGAAATAATATTGTCCAAAAATAATGAATTTTCACTAAAACTTATATGAAGGAATTCATTAAATAGTATCTACTTTGGATAATCGGTATCTTTAAAATTTTTCACCAAACTAATTGACTACGTTTGAATTTTTCAATTTTCTTAACAATTCTATGAACAGCGCCTTTGACTAATTTTACTTCAGGGTCTCTCTCTTCCGTCTGGTTTCAGACGTCGTGACCCCTTGAATGTATGCCCGGGACAGTCATGCTTCTCCAGGTTTCTCTGTCTTCGGCAGTCCGCGTCACTTCTTGTATGGAGAGGTTTATCCAGGATTTTAGTTGATCGATATATCTCTTGGGTGATCTTCCTCTCCGGCGCTTTCCGTCAACTTTCCCCCGAATGACTTTTTTTCTAACCCATCTCTCCGAATGACATGGCCAAAGTATTTGAGGGTGTTTCTTTAGATGTCTGTTAACAACAGTTAACTTTCCGCAATTTTTAGCTCTTGGAGGATTGAAACGTTTGTTCTGTGGGCCGTCCATGGAATTCTAAGCATTCGTCTATAGCATGTCATTTTGAAAGCTTCGATCCGGCGTCTACATCCCTCATAGATAGTCCATGAGTCGAAGCCGTAGGTAGCGATTGAGAATTCAAGGGATTTCATGAGGCGTTGTTTTGTAGCTTTACTTATGTTGTGATCTTTCCATACTTTTATTAGTTTGGCTAACGCTGTCCTTGCCGTCCCGATCTTCCTTTTTATTTCTCCTTCACTGCCACCTTTGTTCGTGATACATGCACCGAGGTATATAATTTACTCTTTGCACTCCATGTCAGGTATTGATGAAAGGACTCGTGGCAAAACTCCGCTTCTATTCACGATCATGAGACAACACTTGCTCCTGTTGAGTTTCAACCCCGCTTCTGTACTGAATTATTCGACTCGTTTTAATAAGTTTCTCATTTCCTCTTCACTGCTTGCTAAGATTGTTGTGTCGTCCGCGTATCTGAGATTTGAGATTTCAGTTCCGCCGATGGATATTCCTCCCTCCCAGCCATCTGTTGCCTTCCTTATGATCCTCTCTCCGTAAATGTTGAAGTGGAGGGGGGAAACAATGCACCCTTGTCGGGCACCTTTTTCTACTTGGAACTCCTTTGACAATTGACCGTCAACACAGAAATAGGCTTTGTTGTGTATATACAGTTGGCGTATGAATTGTGTTAGGTGGTTCGGTACGCCCATCTCTTCTAGAACCTTCCATAAAATGGTCCAGTTCACAGTGTCGAAGGCTTTGATGTAATCAAGAAAACAAAAAATGGCTGGGACATTGTATTCGTACTGCTTTTCTGTCAGTTGTCGGACATTTATTAGCTGATCTCGAGTGCCTTTTCCCGGGATAAACCCAGCCTGTTCTGGTGGAATTTGCGGTAGGAGGTAAGGTTTCAATCCTGTAGCATAACTTTGCTCGCATGATTTACAAGTTCTATTGTTCTGAAGTTACTGCATACCTCTTTATCACCCTTTATAAAGGTACGTATATTGACTCTATCCAATCACTTGGCCAAGCCCCACTTCAGGGTAACTTGTCTTAAAGATGTTATAGGGTATGCTTTTAAAATCTCAAAATTGCAATTTAAATTTCGTCATCAATGATAGGTTTGTGTCATCTGTACGGTGCTTGGAAGATCCCCATTTTTTTTAAAATCTATTATACAATGATCAGAAACAAAACTTGAATTCACTACGTTTATTATCACAAACAAAGCTTTGAAAAATATGAAACTGTGATTGCAATTTTGTGATAATAAACGTAGTTAATTCAAGTTTATACCCTGTATTGTGAAAAAGGTATTGACTCCAGTAGTTTACAACTTAGAAGACTTGGATGGAAATAATTTAGGGAATTTCCATGTTTCCCACATTAAGCCCGATATTACACAGGACGATGTTAACTTAAATGACAGTAATGAAGATATTTCAATTTATTATTTCCTATATTCATTCCTATTTCGAATTATACCTTATATCGCATTTTTAGTTATCACTTTCAGTTTTTTTTTGGTGTACAAATTATTAACTTTATATTTATTGGCAATAACATAGATATTCCTATTACCTTTTCTCGTTAATTATCTTTTATCTATTCCTATTACCTTTTATCGTTAATTATCTCTTATCTTTTTCTTGCTCGACATATATATCTTTTCGTATCTTGCCTTACCTTTTTGTCGAGGCAAGGAGTCTTAACGAGAGCATGTAGGTATATCTAATTGCCTATCAATTTTCTGAAGTCTATTATTGCTATGCAACCCTAAATACGTATTTGTGTGTAGCTGTTAATTTACTTTAGAGTTTTTTTTTAATTTGATGATCTTTTAAAGATTCTGTTATATTAATTACTAAATTTTTCAAAATTATTTTTGTGTTTTGTTAAGATGCAGTAATGTACATCAAAAATTTTCCTTTTTCTTTCCGTTATATCTTTGCAAAGAGTGAATATCTTTGGATGGCGCCCTCTTATCGTTTCTTTCCTTACCCTAATTTATTGATCTATTGAAATAATTTAAATTATCTTGTAGTTTTTCTGATTCGATTTCTCTTTTGAATGATGTGTTGATTTTTGTTTCTTTGTTTGTGTTATTGGGCCTGTGGTATTTCTTTTGAAACTCCAGGCGACGTAGGTTGACGCTGTCATACTACATTTGGTTGGGTGGGACACAAACATAAATGTCGAATAACAACTAGACATAATTTTTTTGATTTTTCATTTTTAATTGATATCAAGTAGAGTCAATTATTTTGTTCAACTTTCTTATAATACTTATAGAATTTTTTTTCAATTAAACAGTAGTTTCATATTTTTTCTAAAAATTCCTTCTTTATATTAATTTCAAAATTTCGTTCAATAGTTAAATTAAAAATTTCTTTCTGATTTAGTCAACACAATTTTTTTTTTGATTTATGAGATGTCGAATTCGAAACCTATGAATAACTATTCATCATTACTTATGATTGTCATTTACATTTTGAACATCGAACTTATCTTTCAACATTTTCTTATTTCGATAATTTTTCTTGTTTTTTTATGGTTTACCTTTTTCAAATATCTTTGATGTATTCATAGTTTAGCTATGTATTTACCAATTTTGACTGATTAATATCAGAAACCAACATGCCCTCCCTCCATATGGATCCTTGGTCTCGGGTGACTATGGAGTTCTCCTTTTATTTCCTTTTTTGGTCAGTTGTCTGTTTAACATACAACTCATCATAATCTTTTTATTTGTCGTTGAGGCTGACATTTTTTTTGGATGAAACATATCGTTTCATGCCGAAATTTTTTTGAAGTATATTGATTATCGACAAGTCGAGTGCTGGGCATGCACCAGTGTTATTTAGGTGATTGCTGCGACTCTCACCCCATCTTCCTTGGAGGATGGCCTTTAGTAAATAACACTGCTTAACTTTTGTGATGTTTTATTTATGTTGTGCGAAGCTTTATACTATCTAGTTCAATTTTGAATATTTTTGTTTGTTTTCATTTAAGATTCCTAGAACTTTGTTTTTTCGGGGATATGAATGGGGTGAATAGGTGAATGGGAGTGAATGAGGGGCTATAGTAATCTTGTGTGGAGGCTGGAACCCGAAGCACAAGATCTATAGCACCTGATGCGAGTGTGGCTTGATACAAGGTGTCTTTGGATCGCGCTGGGAGTTGAGAGATTTTGACAGAACCGTCTTAAGTGACCGAGTTTCAGCGAAGACGGAGTCAGCCTTGGGTTAACTTGTATATATGGAATAAATGTGATGGAATGAGGTGAACGTTCGGAATATTTTTTTTTCCGAATATTTTTCTTCAGTAACTTTAACTTATACCTTTCAATTCAACTTTTTCGATTTAGTATATTGTTTATTAGTTTATAATTATCTACATATCTCTCTTTCAAAGTTTTAGACTACTTCAATTCACTTCGAATTGTAGTTTATTTCAGTTTAACTAGTCCATCAATATTTTTATCTTCAATATTTTGATTTTTGCACTTTCCTCTGTAGTATCTATTAATTTTCCTGACTACCTACAACTAAGCTTTCATTTAAACTTCAGTATGTTGAGACCTCAAAATTTTTCTTTAGTTCACAATTTTTTTTGACCTTACAAAATTTTTCTTTGAAAATTTTTTTTTCTGGTAAGGGGTATGTGTAACGTTATGAAATACCGTCCACTGGCTAAATCAAATTCTAGCCGAGATCAATCAGTAAAGAAGATTCTATGATTTCTAGCGTCACTTCAAATAGTGGGAGGGATAAAAATTCGTCGCAGCCGGACAACGCTGAATGATCTTCTTTTTCGATTTGGGGATTTGGATTGATACGACGTAAGAATTATATTGTAAAGGCAAATAAGTTCTCACCTTATAATTATCCTGAAGTTGATAAATTTTTGTAAAATATCTTTTACGCTAGGAAGCGGTAAGTGTTTCTTTTCATTGATTAATGACATTGATTAAATAATTTCGATCATATTTGTGAACTTGATTTCCATTTTTCACTTCAATATTCGTAATAGTCTCCGAAGTTTATATTATGGAATAGTTGAAGAATCCTTTTACTATATATTCACGTTGATTACTTTCAGACAAAATTTTCTCAGCTCAAATTATCTTTTTTAATCTTGTTTTTTTGCTTGTTGTGTTGTGTTTTTTTTGCTCGATAAAAAAAACACTTTCCTTATCTCTCAGTTTTTTTATTTGATTCAAAGAACGTAGTACCGTTTGTAGATAAGATTAAAAAGGTTAGGAATCTACGCAGCAAACAAGATTATTGAAAGTTAATTGAACTGAAATTCGATAATGTGAATTTTAGCAAAACCCCAGGAATTCTCAAAACCCTAGAAGTTTCCAAACATCTCTAAACCTCAGGAGCTGGTAAAAATAGTTCAAAAAACTCCAGGAGCTAGGAAAACAATTTAAAACCTCAGGAGTCTGGATTGAAAAACCCTAGGAATTTCCTAACATTTCTAAACCTCAGGAGTCTGGATTGAAGAACCTAGGAGTTGGTGGAAAACAATTTCAGACCTCAGGAACTGGGAAAAAGAATATACTGTTAAGAGCTCAAATTAACTTTATTTATTTTCATTAATTTCATTTATTTTCATATCAATTTTTCTGTAATCTTTGAAACAAATTCACCAAAATAATTTTAATAGAGATTTTAGTAAAGTGGTATTGTTTCATTGTCTTATGTAAATAAATTAGGTGAATTGTAACTGAATTTTCCAAATTTAAAATTTATTTTCATTATTTTCTAAGGGGAATTCACGTTACAATATATATGTATATATATATATATATATATATATATATATATATATATATATATATATATATATATATATATATATATATATATATATATATATATATATATATATATATATATATTACATATATATTGTAACGTGAATTCCCCTTAGAAAATAATGAAAATAAATTTTAAATTTGGAAAATTCAGTTACAATTCACCTAATTTATTTACATAAGACAATGAAACAATACCACTTTACTAAAATCTCTATTAAAATTATTTTGGTGAATTTGTTTCAAAGATTACAGAAAAATTGATATGAAAATAAATGAAATTAATGAAAATAAATAAAGTTAATTTGAGCTCTTAACAGTATATTATATATATATATATATATATATATATATATATATATATATATATATATATATATATATATATATATATATATATATATATATATATATATAAGTAAGAATTATTCGTGTTAAACGGAAAACACGCCCGTGGTTATAAAATTAAGTGAACAAGGACATTTATTTGAAACTAATCAAACAAACCTCCTAGCGGAGCTGGTTATAAGAGTTCACGAAGCATCGAAATATCAACAACTACCCTAGACGGTAATTGTTCGAAATGTTAATTTGTTTATCACAATCGATGGAAATTGATAGACAGACTGTTTCGCCCTTATCGGGGCTCATCAGTATCATCCATCCACCGGGAGTGATAACCAAACCAACATTTCAAACGGTCATACATATTTCTTCTAGTAACTCCATGACATATAAATATGACACAGCGCCACCAGTCGGAAACCATTGAACCACATCTTTCAGAACAGAAGAAAACATTTCGGCAACGAGAACAAGTACGTCCGGAACACCCGAAGGTGGCTACCATATTCGCTAAGCAAGAGTAAAGCTGACACATCAATTCGATGCGATTCAACATTACACACCGAAGGTAGCAATCGCCCCGAATTTTATCGCAATGGCAAATGAATATAAGTAGGAATTATTCGTGTTAAACGGAAAACACGCCCGTGGTTATAAAATTAAGTGAACTAGGACATTTATTTGAAACTAATCAAATATTCGGGTGTTCCGGACGTACTTGTTCTCGTTGCCGAAATGTTTTCTTCTGTTCTGAAAGATGTGGTTCAATTGTTTCCGACTGGTGGCGCTGTGTCATATTTATATGTCATGGAGTTACTAGAAGAAATATGTATGACCGTTTGAAATGTTGGTTTGGTTATCACTCCCGGTGGATGGATGATACTGATGAGCCCCGATAAGGGCGAAACAGTCTGTCTATCAATTTCCATCGATTGTGATGAACAAATTAACATTTCGAACAATTACTGTCTAGGGTAGTTGTTGATATTTCGATGCTTCGTGAACTCTTATAACCAGCACCGCTAGGAGGTTTGTTTGATTAGTTTCAAATAAATGTCCTAGCTCACTTAATTATATATATATATATATATATATATATATATATATATATATATATATATATAGTTATATATATATATATATCTATATATATATATATATATATATATATATATATATATATATATATATATATATATATATAATTATTTATTCGAATTGTTGTTGCCTGTGAACTATTTCTAATCTCTTGATAATTATTAGCAATAACAGGCTTGTTGAATCTAAATAAATATAATAAATGAGAATCATACTCTCAACTTTAAAAGCACAAAAATTTTAGAAATAGAAAAAGATCGAAAACGCAGAGAAGTTTTAGAAATGTTACATATTCAAAAAAATTTAAATAAAGTCGTAAATGATAGAACATATAGCAAACATTTGAGTTCAATATACGCAGATTTAATTCTTTAATTTTTCGAAGAAACAACATAAATCAAAACAAACAAACTCTAACCATAACAACTCATCTTCTTAGACAAAATCTAAACATCTAGAATTTTCAATTTTTCTAAAGATAAAGTATAGTTTAGAACATGTGATCTCCAAAATTACAAGTAATGTCTTTTTAAAGACAACAATCAAATATTTCAAACCTATTTTGTACATTACGTGGGTGAAGGTTTCTGTGGTTCCCTTCCCATCTAATATCAACGGACCTGTCTGTTGATATTGGACTAAATAGCACGTAATTAATAACTGAAGACGGCCACAGCCGCAATGAGAAATTTTTGAAAACAAGATAAATAGTACCCTATTCTTTGACTTTTCAAAATCAAAATAATTTGAACCTATTTCGAACATTACGTGGGGTAAAGGTTTCTTGTGGTTTCCCTTACCATCTAATAATAACAGATTTGAATGTTAATATTGAACCTGAATAGCACGTAATAAAATAACAAAGAACGGCCACAGCCGAAAAAAAATTTTAGTGAGACATTAGTAGTCTTTTTCTATTCAAATTTTTTCAATTCAATAAAATGTCAAAGAAATTTCAAGTTTTTCAAAAGTTTTTGATAAAGCCAAGAATGTCGTGGCGAAACGTCAACTTTTCAATAAAATCGAGTTTTTTAAGATTCAACAAGCCTGTTATTGCTAATAATTATCAAGAGATTATATATATATTATATATATATATATATATATATATATATATATATATATATATATATATATATATATATATATATTCATATATATATATATATATATCTATATATATATGTAGATATCTATTTATATAGATATATATATATATATATACAGGGTGAGTCATTGATATGGGAAAGCTTGATTGCACCTACACCGTTAATGATATCGAAACGAACCAAACGGTTCTGCAAATGGGAGGTCAGAGTGCAGTTCGTAAAATTATTTTGCCTTTTACAGGGTGTATCATTTTTACGGAGCAAATTTTAAGATCCTTTTTTTAAATGGCATTCTATAAATTTTTACACATATTTGAATTTGACCTTTATTGAGATTTGTAAATTCGTTAAGTTTTTGCAAATCGCTTCAGCCGTTCAGAAGTTATTCAATTTTTTCTGAAAATTATTGCCTTTGCAGGCATTTTTTAAAAAAATCGCAGGGCACTTGTTTTTTTGAATATCAAGTTGTTATTTGGGCTGTATCTAAGTAATTGTTCTGGGTATCTTTTGACGAAGAGATAATCTATTTTAATTGTGACATTACCTTACTGTGACACATTGATTTTGGTACACTTTGAAAGGCCATATCTTGATTTTTTCAAATGGCACTCTATTTATTTGATTACTTAGTCGCATTGAACATGCTATTTTTCATCTTTTCTATATTCACGTTTTTTTTCCAAAAATTGATGGTTTAGAAGATAATTCACATTTTCCAAAAAATCAACACATTTTTTCATCTTTTAAACGAGTGACATGAAAAACAGTTAATTCTGATAACAGACTTTTACTTGTTCATTGTTGTTATCCATGGCCTTCTATTGATTTATGCATTCAATTTCAGAAAATTGTCTTTTATTTGCGCGTTTCTGAGAAAAAGTTTACAGTATCATATATTTTTGAAAAGGTAAAAAAAAGACAAATTTTATAGTCTGTAAATATACAGGGTATTCCATTCAAAAAAACATAAGTTTGCTTTATAACTCAAAAATAGTAAACATGTAACGAACATTATCTACACCGATGCATTCTACGGAAAAAAATCTATAAGAATGTTATATTACATTTTCGATAAGATGAAGGATAACGGCGATACGACGGGGATCCCAAAATGCAACATTTTCAAAAATGCCATGTATCTTAAAAACTAGGAGTTATTAAAATTATGTTGACGGCATCTTCAGTTTTTCGAAAAAGTAGCACAGTGTCGCGAAAACCGCAACCCTCTATCTTCAAAAATAACGGAGATACCATTCAAAAGTACCCAAAATGGGACACCCTGTACTAAGCTTCTATAATTTGATTTCAGTAATGTCTCATCAAACATTAAAATTGACACCCGCAGCAGTTACGTTGACGTCTGTTATCAGAATTTATTGCTTTTCATGTCACTCGTTTAAAAGATGAAATAATGTGTTGATTTTTTTGAAAATGTGGATTATCTTCTAAACCATCAACTTGTGGAAAAAAACATGAATATAGAAAAGATGAAGAATGACATGTTCAATGCGACTAAGTAATCAAATAAATAGAGTGCCATTTGAAAAAATCAAGATATGGCCTTTCAAAGTGTACCAAAATCAATGTGTCACAGTGAGGTAATGTCACAATTAAAATAGATTATCTCTCCGTCAAAAGATACCCAGAACAATTACTTTGATACAGCCCAAATAACAACTTGATATTCAAAAAAACAAGTGCCCTGCGATTTTTTAAAAAAATGCCTACACAGGCATTAATTTTCAGAAAAAATTGAATAACTTCTGAACGGCTGAAGCGATTTGCAAAAACTTAACGAATTTACAAATCTCAATAAAGGACAAATTCAAATATGTGTAAAAATTTATAGAATGCTATTTAAAAAAAGGATCTTAAAATTTGCTCCGTAAAAATGGTACACCCTGTAAAGGACAAAATAATTTTACAAACTGCACTCTGGCCTTCCATTTGCAGAACCGTTTGGTTCGTTTCGATATCATTAACGGTGTAGGTGCAATCAAGCTTTCCCATATCAATGACTCACCCTGTATATATATATATATATATATATATATATATATATATATATATATATATATATATATATATATATATATATATATATATATATATATATATATATATATATATATATATATATATATTAATATATATATATATATATATATATATATATATATATATATATATATATATATATATATATATATATATATATATATATATATATATATATATATATATATATATATATATATATATATATATATATATATATATATATATATATTATATATATATATATATGTATACATATATATATATATATAATATATATATATATATATATTATATATATATATATATATATAATATATATATTATATATATATATATATATATATATTATATATATATATATATATATATATATATATATATATATATATATATATATATAATATATATATATATATATATATATAATATATATATAAATATAAATATATAATATATATATATATATATATATATATATATATATATATATATATATATACATATATATATATATAAACTCTTGATAATTATTAGCAATAACAGGCTGGTTGAATCTTGAAAAACTCGATTTTAATAAAAAATTGACTTTCCACTATGATATTCGTAATTGAAATTTCTTTGACATTTATTGATTTAAAAAATTGAAAAAAACAGGGCTGCTTAGTATATGCTATTCAGTTCAATATTAACATTCAAAATTGTTATCACCAGATGGTAAGGGAAACCAAAGAAACCCTCACCTACGCAATGTTTGAAAATAATAATAAAAGGGTACTATTTATCTAACAACAAAGAAATGAGTCATGGAAAAACATTAAAGAAGTGGAGTAGAATTATCGGTATAGACGCTTATATGGAAGCAGCCGTTGACACGTGTTTCGGACTCTTTGGTCCTCATCAGAACGGCGTAGCCAAGTATTGGATTGAAAATTTGAAGATGAAAAAAGTACAACAAACAAAATCCTTAGATACGGAAGATAATCACACAATTGTGGTTTATTGTTATCTTCCGTATCTAAGGATTTTGTTTGTTGTACTTTTTTCATCTTCAAATTTTCAATCCAATACTTGGCTACGCCGTTCTGATGAGGACCAAAGAGTCCGAAACACGTGTCAACGGCTGCTTCCATATAAGCGTCTATACCGATAATTCTACTCCACTTCTTTAATGTTTTTCCATGACTCATTTCTTTGTTGTTAGATAAATAGTACCCTTTTATTATTATTTTCAAACATTGCGTAGGTGAGGGTTTCTTTGGTTTCCCTTACCATCTGGTGATAACAATTTTGAATGTTAATATTGAACTGAATAGCATATACTAAGCAGCCCTGTTTTTTTCAATTTTTTAAATCAATAAATGTCAAAGAAATTTCAATTACGAATATCATAGTGGAAAGTCAATTTTTTATTAAAATCGAGTTTTTCAAGATTCAACCAGCCTGTTATTGCTAATAATTATCAAGAGTTTAAAAATAGATCACAGGCAACAACTATTCGAATAAATAATTATATATATATATATATATATATATATATATATATATATATATATATATATATATATATATATATATATATATATCTATATATATACACTCACCGACATAAAATTCGGTGATGTTGGTTATTCCTACAGAAAAGTGGCGAGTATGATGGGTTTCACAAAATCTAGCGTGGAAAGAGCCGTGGCAAGATTTTGAGAGACCTGCACACTAATTCTGCAATAAATTGCAGAACTACTTTGAAAACTACACTATATCTTTACGGCATAGTCTGATTCGTTCCTAACAATTTGTTTGTTCATTCTTATCGATATCTTTATCGGTACAGGAGATATGAATTTTTTAAGAAAGAATTACACATTTTATTCAAAAATGTTTAATTTCAATTGAAACAAGGAAGAAGTGTTAAAATTTAGTATTTCGTGTTACCTCTTTTAGCTCTTATAACAGCTAACGACTAGAAGTCGATTAATTCCTGTGATTGGACTTTGGATATCCTCTTGTGGAATATTATTCCATTCTTCTTCCAGAGCGTCTCGGAGCTGTTGCGGAGTGAGGAATTGTTCTCCACGTTTCTTGATTCGTCTATCTAACATGTCCCATACATGTTCTATTGCATGCACATCGGGACTATGAGCAGGCCAGTTCATAATATTCATTGCAATGTCTTCTAAATTTTGGGCCGTTATTCTTGCAGTATGCGGACAGGCATTGTCATGCATGAAAACGAATTGGTTGCCAATAAATTGTGAAAAAAAAACATGTTTTTCCAGAATTTCGTCGATATACCTTCGGCCTGTGAGACTTCCTCTGTCAATGAAAACAAGTTCTGTTCGAGCATCAAATGAAATACCGCCCCACACCATAATGGATCCACCACCAAAGCTAACTTTTTCTCTAAAATTACATTGCGCGTTACTCTCCCTTTGTCGTCTCCATACTCTTTCTCGTCCATCGGAAGACTTCAGGAAGAATCAGGACTCATCTGAAAATAGAACTTGCCTCCACTCTTGCAGGTTCCAGTTAATGTGTTATTGCGCAAAAAAAGTCTATTCACTCGATGCTGTCTGAGGAGCGGAGGTCCTGTTGCCGGTCTTCTGTCCCTTAAATTTGCTTCAGTGAGTCTTCTTCTTATTGTTATTTCATTGATATCAACTTGACGGACTATTTCAAGTTCATTCCTTATCTCTACCGCACTGGTATGTCGATTTCTTTAAACTGAGACCCTTATAAAGCGATCATCAACGACAGAAGTAGCACGATTTTTTACAGATCCATGTCTTCTACCATAACTTCCGGTCTCTCGAAACCTTGCCACGGCTCTTTCCACGCTAGATTTTGTGAAACCCATCATATTCGCCAATTCTCTGTAGGAATAACCAACATCATGAAGAGCAACAGCTCTAGCTGAATCTTCGGATGACAAAGGCATCGCGAAATGAAAAATAGATACGGAATTCACAAGCCAAATGTTTCGAATATTCGAAATGTCAGATAGAACTATTTAACGAATACGTAGTAAGTTTCTATGGAAACCTAAAGAATCCAAAACAAACCATCATTGTTGCAAAATGTGTAATGTTTTCTTTAAAAATTCGTATCTCTTCAACCAAGAAAGATATTGGGACGAATTGAGAGGCAAATTGTTAAGAATGAATCAGATTCTGCAGAAAAATATATACACTGGAGTTTAGCTTGGAGAATTACTCTACAGGGTGTTACAAACTTTAGGGAAAAATTGTTCTTAGCCATCTTCCTTTATATTTCTACATGTGAACTTGTTTTTTTCAAAACATTTTTCAAACTAGAAAAATTGATCTACATTTTGAAAAAAAAACATTTAAATCGGACTATGGGGAAAAAAGTTATCATACATTAAATTTCATCAAATTTTTTGCTGTCCCGAATTTTAAGTCTGTATATATATATATATATATATATATATATATATATATATATATATATATATATATATATATATATATATATATATATATATATATATATATATATATATATATATATATATATATATATATATATATATATATATCAGGGGCGGCTATGGAGGCTAAGCCGCCTTCTCAACGTTCTCTGTATCACTACTATACTATATTAAATAGTCATCATTCGGCATATTCATATTAATCAAAATCATATTTTTTTATGCACCTACCTTCCTTTCAATTAACATTATATAATATAATTTATTAATTACGATAGAAGGTATATACATTCAGAGCTGTGCCAAAGCATTGTGCTTTGTGCTCGTGAAAGCACTCGGAGCCCTTTTGTGCTCCCGAGCGCTGTGCTTCCGAGCCCTTTTCAAAAGCAGTGCTTAGTGCTTAGTAATTGATGTCCTTCAACAAAAGGCTTTGTGCTTAGTAATCCCAAAAGTGCTCCCGAGCACTGAAGTGCTCCCAAGCACTTTTGCGGATTACTAAGCACTAAGCCTTGAGCCAAACTTGTCGTAACACGAATATGCGTATGCGGCGGCGCTATGATCGTGTGTTGATATCATTCCAGTGATAAACATCTCACGTTAGTGTCAAGTCAATAAAAAAATTATTTATAAAATACAACACACTCCTTTCATCAAGTGCTCCTGTTGTGAAAGACTGTTTTCATTTGCGTCTATAGTAAATGCACCAAGACATCATGCTCTGAGTGACAGGAACTTCGAAAACTTAGTTTTATTAGAAGCTAATGGGGATGTCTGAATTTTTTTTTATTTTGATGAGTTGTACACCATTACTTATATGTTACTTGTATGTAGTCAATGCATTGAATGAAAATTTTGGATTTTTTTTTATTGGCATGGAACTCAACTATCTAAATCGCATAGTTTTTTCAGTACCTATATTCTGATGAAATAAGAATAATAAGCATGGGATTTTTAATATGAAATATTGAATCTTCAATACTCTGTGCTTTCCATAAGGGTTTCTCCTATTTGATATATTAATCATCACTTAGGTGATTAAATACTAATACTAAGATTCTACACAGGTCCTTTTTTATCCTATTTTCAATAAAATCTGTGTCATTTAGCTAATATCAATGTTCGTAGGTCACAGATTACAGAAGCATATCTTGTTTCTGTATTGTTTAAATTTAAATGTATCTATGATCTTTATGAAATTGATCAAAAATGGCGTGTGAGAATGTCTATGCTTATAGTTATTTATGTATCAAGGTGGTTATAAGGATGTTAACTACAGAGGGCAACAGATTTCAATTCCGAGGGACGTAAGACCCCCTCCGTACACGGTACGATTTTAGTGAAATTCCAATTTTCAATTGGATCTTTCCCTGAACCTCTCTTCGAGCAAAATGAATCAAAAGAAATCTACTGAACCCCATTGAAAATTTTCTGCTCTTTTCAAATATCTCAATCAAATCCCAAAAGTTGAATCTCCGCTTGGAGGAAGTCCCATAATTTTCAAATGCGGACATGGAATTTTCTGGAAATTTAAATATAAATCGGTCGACCTGTGGAAGTGAATCGTACGTTCCAAATATCAACCGACTATGCTGGTTGGTTCAAAAGTTATGAGGAATTGAAATTTTTGGTGCATAAACTCGGTTATTGAATTGATTAGACCTATCATATATCGATTTTTTGGACTCGTCTAGGATAGCTCTAGCTCAGGTTGTCGAAGGTATGTTCATTTACCAATGAAACACCCTGTATAGTTCTGTACCAGCTCATAGTGAGCATCGAATATGTAACACCCTGTGCATCTCTTCTCACCCGTCAATAATCTCATACTCATATGCCAGCTTACAATTTCTTTACCGATTAAATAACCTCAATTTCAACAATTCCTAAAAAAGTACTTAGGGCTTAGTGCTCGAAATGTCAAATTACTTTCACAAAGTGCTTAGTAATCGCGAGCCTTTCGTAAAAATAAGTGCTTAGTGCTCGAGACCGGGAGCCTTTTTTTTTCAAGTGCTTAGTGCTTGAAGCACTATTCTTCAGTGGTCGTCACAGCTCTGTATACATTCACTGCTTACTACATTTCATTCATTTCAAGATTTAATATCAACAGTGGCAACGCTGCAGAGGCTTAAGAAGGTATATTTTCAACGTTCGTTATGCCTGCCACAGAAAAGCAAACAACGGTGCGAATACTGCGAATGAATACTTCATTGCAATAGAAAAGGAAAACACATGTAAATGGCAACACCGATTGAACCTAGCTGCTCGGTATAAAGCATACGATTTTCGACCTTATTTATTCTATTGCAGTGCACGTAGCAAGCCAACAACACCGAGAATATAGACTGAAGCGTGATTAATCGTGATGATCAGTTAGTCATGAATTTCACGCCGGTGCAGTGATTTTCAATTTATTTTGCTCCCGTATTGTTTTCAAAATGAGATCGGTTACTGAAGTTAATTTCAATGGTGACTTGGTGGAATATTTGTTATTCCATAATTTTAGTGCAGTATGTTATGACGATAAAATTTTAATAAAAACATTGCGACCTACCCCGGAATTAAACAATTTGGTGCAGCGTAACAAACAACAGAATCGCGGTTTTGATATCAGAAATTATGAGAGACATCCTTGGCTAACCGGATCGCAGGTGAAAAATAAATTATTTTGTTGCCAGTGTTAATTCGTTAAGTAGGTACGTAGGTTCCTATTTCGCGAAAGAAAAGAAAATTTGATGAATAGTTGAATTGATTAATTGACTGAGAAGAGTGTTTGTGAATATTGTGAATGAGAGTTGTATGTCTCAAGGTAGACACTCGAAAGTAAAAACAAATTTTTCCCAAAGAAATTAATATTTTAGGGTGCTTGTTTTACTTTGAATTTCTGTAAATTATGAGGCGGTTGACCTTAAAATCCTAAAAATTTTCGCCTAATGTGTATTTTTTAACACTTCTTGTGTTCTTGTGTTGCCTCCTTAAACCAACACCTCACCAGCTGCCACTGATATATATATATATATATATATATATATATATATATATATATATATATAAATATATATAGTATATATTATATATTATATATATATATATATATATATATATATATATACTATATATATATATATATATATATATATATATATATATATATATATATATATATATCCAGTACGTACGTATTATTAGTGCTTCCTAGAATGGGACATAATTCCTTTCAACACCAAACGGTCGGGGATATAATTTGGTATAGAAACCCATATCAAATACAATTTCAATGAAAATGGACTTAGTATCCTTTCAACAATCACCGATTCAATTAATATGCAGAGACATCAGGTTGTGAGAACTGTAAATTATAAAAGCATCTCATACCTTGATCATTTTCCTGAAAAGTCTCTAGAGCAGGTGGTTTTTGGCCAACGCTCAATGTCAAAATCAGTCAGTGTACTGAATGGGACGTCCATTGGACACCCCTAACGGATGTCTTTAATCTACTTGTATCAGAACAACAAAGAGACATTTTGAAGACGTGCCAGAACATGTACAAACGGGAACATCCGATGGATATCCTTAAGGGAAATTCGATAATGTGAACCGATTAGGACGTCCGATGTAATTCCCCAACATTATATTTAAGGTAAAACTTTTTCGGGACATCCTTTGGACAACCACTGGAAGTCCTTCGAGAAAAGTGGTGAAAAGTGTACTAGATGGATGTTCAGTGGACATCCCTAACGGATGTCCTATAATCTACCCGTACCAGGACAACAAAGGGACGTCATTTCGAAGACTTGCCAGAACAGGTACTAACGGGGACATCCGATGGATGTCCTTATAGGGACAATTTTCAATATATCTCTTTCAGGACATCTATTGGATGTCCTTTCAGGGACATTCGATGAAATGTACCGATTAGGACGTCCGATGTATTTCCCGAACATTATTTTTGAGGAAAAACTTTTTCTGGACACCCTTGGGACAACCTCTGGAAGTCCTTCGAGAAATATGTACTGTATGGAACTTCCCAATGACAACTATACCATTACTAGTATTAAATAGGGACGTCCTTGGGACATGGTGTGCTATTAGGGAAATATATATATATATATATAAATATATATATATATATATATATATATATATAAATATATATATATATATATAATATAGTATAAACTTTAAAATAAAAACACTTATGTTTCACAATATAAAAAATATTTAGATACTGTATTTAGCAGTAACGAAAAGTCGACATCGAGTTATGAACTCATTATCAAGACACTCTTGATGATGAGTTCATAACTCGAAACATGTCGACTTTTCGTTAATGCTAAATACAGTATCTAAATATTTTTTATATTGTGAAACATAAGCCAAGTGTTTTTATTTTAAAGTTTATACTTTATTCTTTATGATGTTTCACCAAGTGATGTGCGAGAATTCAATCTCAATCTCATCTATATATATAGATATATATATTATATATTTTTATTTACTTGAATTGTTATTGCCTGTGAACTATTTTCAACTTTTTAATAATTATTAGCAATAACAGGCTTGGTGAATCTCAAAAAAACTTGGCTTTTTCAAAACTTTCGAAATATTGAACTTTATTTGACATTTATTGATTTGAAAAAATTTGAATAGTTAAAAAAGACTACTATGATTCATCAAAAATTTTTCGGCTGTGGCAGTGTGAAATGAACAGAAACAAACAAACATGTGGTCTCCATATTAACCATTGAGACGGTGCAATATATCACAGTAAATACTACATATATTATCTGTGTCGGTCCTCAAATTTATGGCATTTTTATCAGCGCGAATGTGATACATTTCTAAGAACAAACGACTTCTATAGTTTTCTTCACGTTCTAAGATCTTCACCCTGTTCCACTCAAAACTGTGCCCAGTGTCTACGCAATGCTTGGTTGCTGCGCATGATAACTTCTTAATACGTACATCACTACGATGTTGAGTTATTCGACTTTTTTTTCATTGTTTTCTTCAACCATTGTTTGGTCTGACCAATGTATACCTCAGAGCAATCTATACAAGGTATTTTGTATAGATAGATACTGTGCACAGTTTTGAGTGGAACAGGGTGAAGATCTTAGAACGTGAAGAAAACTATAGATGTCGTTTGTTCTTAGAAATGTATCACATTCGCGCTGATAAAAATTCCATCAATTTCAGGACCGAATCAGATAATATAAGTAGTATTTACTGTAATATATTGCACCGTCTCAATGGTTAATATGCAGACCACATGTTTCTTTGTTTCTGTTCATTTCACACTGTCTCTTATATTATGCTAGCTGAATGTTTCTCCTTGTAGTTCGTGTTGTTATTATTTATAATGTTACTTAATTTTGAATTTTGACCACATTCCATGTCTGTGAGTATTTTGTAACTGTTCACCGTTCCAGTTTTGTAATTTTTTGATTTTCTTTTGTAGATCTTTTGTAAAGTCCACAAAAAACGGACGAAATATCGAGAAATGAAGACTAAGGATATAAATCTTGATATCTGACCCCTCTCCCGATAAACTTTTCTTTTATAAATTCAATAAAAGGGTGGATAAAAATTTTATATATATATATATATATATATATATATATATATATATATATATATATATATATATATATATATATATATATATATATATATATATATAAAAGGTTATATTGGGCACTCGGCAAAAGGAGGCTAGATTTGAATCGAACAACCATTGGTCATGAACATCTATATTTCGGTCCTTAGTTTGGGACCTTCATCAGGATGCTGGAAGTCAAAAAGCTCACATAGTAACACACAAATCAACTAAAACGCAAGCAGTGGAAAAGCCACACAAAACTACAATTATAAAGTTACTTACATGTGACAAGTTGTGAAAATAGAGCGGCGAAAAACGAATGACACAGAGGGAGCATTCAAAAATTATTTAAAATCAAACAAAAGCATAATGATGACAAGTATAAAAGGAGATATTAAATCTCTGGAACATGATTATCAACTAAAAATTAACATCAAAAAGTTAACATCAAAAAGATTAACATCAAAAAAGACCGGCTACAACATGGCCAAGTCAGGTTATGCAGTAATTGACAATTAATGAAAATGGACAGTCTTGACAGACCGACCACAGAAAAGCGTGAAAGAATAAACCACAAATCAGTGGTGACTACAAAATGAAAAAACTAACTAAAAATCAAAACAACAATAAAATTATACTGAGATTGAGCTGAAATTTGGATTGGCAAGACCCTTACTAATGGAAATAAGGACCGAAATATAGATGTTCATGACCAATGGTTGTTTGATTTAAATCTAGCCTCATTTTGCCGAGTGCCCAATATAACCTTTTATAAGTTAGAAGTTACGGCAATACTCCTTGTATTAATTATATATATATATATATATATATATATATATATATATATATATATATATATATATATCGGCAAAGAATTGGACATATTCCTTAGAGACCGTTTCGTCTGTGGTTTCGAAAAAGGAACAATTTTAGATAGATTGTTGGAAGCGGATAAGAAAACCACATTCGAGGAAGCGATCAACATGGCGGAGAGTAAGATGGCCGCGTGTCAAGGCTATCAGATTCCCAGTTTTTCACTTAAGTCCGAGTCGTTGCACCATCTACGCAGTAGCAGTAAAGGGAAGAGTGACGAAAGCAAACGTCATCATCACATGCAAGGACATGGAACTGTTAATGACACTTGCGCAGTATGTGGTAAACGAGGACATAATAAAGATAAGTGCTTTTTCAAAAATCATATTTGTAATTTTTGTAAAATGAAAGGTCACTTAGCTAATGTTTGTTTTAAAAAACTAAAGAGAGGTAAATATAAAATGCATAATTATTTAGATTCTAGTACAAGTACTCAGAATGCAGATAGTATTGTGAATGAAAAAGTGGACGACTTACACATATTTAACATTAATAAGGAAGCTAAAAATATTCCTTTTGCAATTAAGGTTAAGATAGAATCTCACATAGTAACTTGTCAAATCGATTCAGGTGCTAGTGTTTCCTGTATTTCCGAAAAATTATTATCAGAATATTATGCACGTAAATATAGATTAAAATCTTGTGATCAATTTTTACATTTTTATAATGGAGCAAAAGTTAAACCACTAGGTATTTTTCAAGCAAATGTTGAATTTAGAAATATAAAGAATAAAATTGATTTTTACGTATTCAAAAATGGTGGACCACCGATTGTCGGAAGAGATTTTTTAAATATCTATAATATGGGAATCAGTTATATAAACTTTGTAAACGATGTTACTAATGAATTGTTAAGTGAATTTCCTGAAGTATTTTCGGATGGTTTAGGAAAATTTTCAAAAGGAGTTGCTACCATTAGATTAAAAAATGAAAATGTTGTACCTAAGTTCCATAAGGTTAGATCTGTGCCTTATGCACTGAAGAATCAAATGGAGACCGAAATTAATAGACTTGTTTCTTTAGGTATTTTGTCTTCAGTGGACTACAGTTTGTGGGGAACTCCGGTTGTACCAGTTTTGAAGAAAAATGGATCGTTGCGTCTGTGTGGAGATTATAAAGTAACTATTAATCCACATATCGAAATCGACCAGCATCCACTACCTAGAATTGAAGATTTGTTCAATAGTCTACAGGGTGGAGCTAAATTCACAAAATTGGATCTATCTGATGCCTATCAACAAATTGAATTAGATGAGAAATCAAAAGAGCTTACAACGATTGTAACTCACAAAGGATTATTCAGGTATAATAGGTTAACGTACGGAATTGCGTCAGCACCTGCCAAATTTCAGAAAATCATGGAATCTTTATTAACAGGTTTAGATGGTATTGTAGTATTTTTAGATGATATATTAATTACAGGAAATAATGAACACGAACATGTAAAAAAGATTAAAATTAGTTTTTATCGATTTTGAAAAATGCAGGTTTAAAATTAAGCCCAAATAAATGTAAATTTTTCCAAGATAGTATTGAATATTTAGGTTATGTAATAGACAAAGAAGGTCTGCATACCAGTGAATCTAAAACAGTAGCTATTAAAAATGCGGAAGTTACCAAAAGATGTAAGGGAACTAAAATCATTTTTGGAATGGTGAATTATTACGGAAGATTCATTCAAAATTTATCAACTGTTTTATATCCCTTATATGAATTATTAAAAAAAGGATGTAAAATTTGTTTGGTCAGATAATTGCCAAAGAGCATTTGATAAGATAAAATCGCTTTTAACTTCATCAGAAGTATTAGTGCATTTTGATCCTCTCTTAGAAATGAAATTAACTGTTGATGCAAGTCCATATGGTGTCGCTGGGGTGCTTAGTCATATTTATCCGTCAGGGATGGAAGGCCAATTGCATTTGCATCTAGGACACTCTCTAAGAGTGAGAAGAATTATTCTCATATAGAAAAAGAAGGATTAGCTATTATATTTTTCTGTTTTTGAAATTTCACCAATGTTTATACGCAAAAAAATTCAAGTTAGTTACAGACAACAAAGCTTTATTATCCATTTTTAGCCAGCAGAAACCAATTCCTCAATTTTCTGCCAATAGGCTTAGACGCTGGGCAGTAATTCTTTCTAGTTATCAATATGAAATAGAATACATTGAATCGAGTAAAAATAATGCAGATGCGTTATCAAGATTACTGAAACCTGATTCAAACAATTGTATTAGTACAGAGGAAGAAGAATTAAATTATTGTAATTTTTTATCGAATAGTAATGAAATGCCTATTAATTATAATCAAATAGTTCATGAAACAAGAAAAGATGAAATAATATCAAAGGTAATTAAATTTGTAAAAACGGGATGGCCTAAAAATAATAATGATTTTGAAATTAAGCCATATTTTTCCAGGCGATTTGAATTTTCAATATCAGATAATTGTCTTTTTTGGAATCACAGAATTATTATTCCTATTAAGTTACGTTCCTTATTCTTAAATTCTTTACATCAGAGTCATTTCGGATTATTAAGATGAAGAGTTTGGCTAGAACACATTTTTGGTGGCCTAACTTGGACAAAGATATCGAAAATACTGTTAAAAAATTGTAGTAGTTGTTACAGAATTGGTAACAATCCTCCTAAAGTACCTTTGTCAAATTGGACTTATCCAAAAAAAGCGTGGGAGAGAGTACATATAGACTATTTGGGACCACATTCTGGAAAATATTATTTAGTTATTTTAGATGCTTACTCAAAATGGTTAGAAGTATTTGAAACTCTATCAACAAATTCAGAAACGACCATAAAACTTTTAAGACAAATTTTTTGCTAGGTTTGGTTTACCAGTAACTCTAGTTTCAGATAATGCTACTTATTTTAAATCTGCAGATTTCGAAGTATTTTTTATCAAGAAATAATATTTCACATGTTTCAATACCCCCATTTCATCCTCAATCTAACGGTGCTGCCGAGAATTCTGTAAAGACTGTAAAGAATTCACTTAAAAAAGCTTTTGTGGATAAACGCTCTGGTACTGTAGACATGTACACAGTTCTATGCAGATTTTTATTAGATTATCGAACTACAAAGCATTGTACAACCGGAGAAACCCCTGCAAAACTAATCTTTGGCCGCGAGATCAGAACAAGATTTGACGCAGTATTGTATAAACCCGAATGTAGTAATTTAAGAAATAGAGTTCTGACAGCGCAAAGAAAACAAAAAAAATATTTTAAAGGTAATAATCGAGTAGAATTCAAAATAGGTGATAAAATCTTAGCAAAAGATTACCGAAATCATAATAAACCAAGTTGGATTAAAGGAATCATTCAGAAAAGAATTGGTAGAGTAACATATATTGTAAATATTCCAGAATTAGAAAAGTCTTGGAAACGACATGCTAATCAATTGAAACATTCTTTACCGGATATAATTTATCCAAATACTATTGTTGTTGATAGTAGAGTTACAACGGATAATTGTAATAGCAAATGTAGCAGTGAAATTGTAAATATAAGACATTAACGCGATGTTAAACCACCTGAGCGTTATCAAGCTACATAATTTAGTTGCATAGAATATTGTATATAGTATGTACCTACTGAAATAGAATTAAGTGAATTATATAGTATATAAAACAATTTTTATTATTTTAAATTAAGGGGTGGAAAATGTAATGTATTTAATTGCGCATGTATTATGTTTCCCCCACTACATTATTGTATATTGTATTAATGAGCAGTAATAAGAAGCAGTACCATTATTACCGGCGAAGAATAAAGATATAAGTTAATTTGAATACGTGTTTCATTAAAAATATATTACATTGAAATATATTACAATATATATATATATATATATATATATATATATATATATATATATATATATATATATATATATATATATATATATATATATATATATATATATATATATATATATATATATATATATATATATATATATATATATATATATATATATATATATATATATATATATATATAATATATAACTTTTGGATAATTATTAGCAATAACAGGCTTGGTGAATCTCAAAAATTACAAGTAATGTCTTTTTGAAAACAAATCCAACAATCAAATATTTTAAACCTATTTTGTACATTACGTGGGTGGAGGTTTCTGTGGTTTCCTTTCCATCTAATATCAACAGACCTGGCTGTTGATATAGGACTAAATAGCACGTAATTAATAACTGAAGACGGCCACAGCCGTATTAAAAAAATGTTTGAAAAAAAGATTAATAATAGGTACCCTATTCTTTGACTTTTCAAAATCAAAATAATTTGAGCCTATTTTGAACATTACTTGGGTAAAGGTTTCTGGGGTTTTCCTTACCATCTAATAATAACAGATTTGAATGTTAATATTGGACTGAATGGCACGTAATAAATAACAGAGAACGGCCACAGCCGAAAAATTTTTGATGAATCATAGTAGTCTTTTTTAACTATTCAAATTTTTTCAAATCAATAAATGTCAAATGAATTTCAATATTTCAAAAGTTTTGAAAAAGCCAAGTTTTTTTGAGATTCACCAAGCCTGTTATTGCTAATAATTATTAAAAAGTTTTGAAAATAGTTCACAGGCAACAACAATTCAAGTAAATAAAAATATATAATATATAATATATATATATATATATATATATATATATATATATATATATATATATATATATATATATATTTACATCCTGGGACTATTTTGCTTCCTTTCATATCGCGACTATTTTGCATCCACCACAACGAGTGAAGATATGGCCATCTATGCAGTGAATATTGAATCTGCTTTAAATACGGAAGTAGGTGATATAGTTTTCATCATTGTATTTCGAATTCTGAATATACGAAATTTTTCACTTTGCGACTATTTTGCATCTTTTTACTAAGCTTACAATTTTGACTCCGGATACGTATACTTTTCGTTCGTTATAGCTACTATTTTGCCTCCTCCTGTATATTAATTTCCATATAAAGACTTATTTGCCTCCGACCACGTTGCCGCGTTTTCAGATAGTATTCAAGTTGCCGAAGTGATAGTTTATCGTCCAACAGTTAGTTACTCAAATATGAAAAGTATTTCGAAACTAAGTTATCGAACGCTGAGAGCATTCTTATAGTTTTGAGATTTCTAAATTTCAGTGATTTCTTCACTTCGAAGATTGTGAAAGCCAGAAAAAATAGATTATTGGCTAATTCCTAGCAGCTTCATTGAGGATTAATAATTAATATAAAATAAAAATTAATAATTGTGTTTTTATTTGTTGATTGATTCATTATTGAAATAGAAATTACTCTAATTTTTTTTTATAAATTACATTATAGAGCAAAATTAGAGCGATATTTAAAAAAATATCGAATATTTATTCAAATTTCTTTAGAATAGAGTCAAGTACCTATGCTCTAGTTTTTGTAATTATAGCATAAATTAGTAATATGTTCTCTTAAATTGAAGAAAATAACTTCAAAAATGTTAAAATTTTTAAAATACAAAATTTTTTATGAAATTTGCATTCCAAATACAGCTATAGCTGTTGAATTGACAATAATCTTTTTTTTCAAACATTGAAGTTAACAATTTTACCTAGGAAATTCTTCTTCTACTTTTTTAATAGGATATTTGTTAAAGATTTAGCCGCTATTTGAAATGTAATTTTCATGAAAATTTTTTATTTGAGAGAATTTAACATTTTTGATGTTATTTTATTTTAATTTAGAAAAATGTATATAACTAATTCATGTTATAATTACAAAAATTAGAGTATACTTGACTTAATTCTAAAGAGATTCAAATAAATATTTGAATCTCTTTAAGTATTATATTTTATCAAATATACCTGATTTTGCTCTATTATGTAATTTAGAAGAAAAATGTATATTAATTTTCATGTTAAATCATACAACTAATTAAAACACAAGGAAATTAGTTTTCTCTTTAAAAACTTATTTCCTTTCAAAAGTCCATTAGTAAAGAAGGATGAACAATTTTATAATGCGATTCAGCGTGCGATTGTAATAATATTATAAACAATTTAGCCTAGGGCTTATTTGCTATACATTGGAAAATGAATTAGTTTTTTACAGAAAAATTAATGATCCTATCTTAAACATGGTGACATCATTCTAAATTACGCCTTCTTTACGTTAGTATTTTTTTCATTGAAAAGTTAATTAATTTTCCAGATATTCAAGAGAAACTATTTTCTTCAAACTTTTCGATGATTATTTGTTATTAGTGCCCACTATATTAGTGTAAATTTTTTTTAATAATAATAACTTATCTCTAATAAAGATGTTTCTAAAGGAATTACCCAATAATCTTTATTTCGTGGGCCAAAAACCTTGATGGCCGGGCTACACACTTTATCATAAATTTCGAAATGTGTATGAAGTTGATTTCTATTACTTTTCATTGGAGAAATATTGCGCGGTTGTAGGTACACCCGCTGCCTACGTATTAAGAAACGTTAATTTAAACATTGGTAAAATGAATATCCAAAATAATATGGAATTTATGAAAACGCATACTAATTTACAGTGATTATTAAACAAAAGAATTCACATTGATAGTTTTTTTGAATATTACTGCTTGATATTTTAACTTTTGTCGATTTGTGAAAAATTATTCATAAAGAATGACCTTTTTGAAAGTATTTTACGGAAAAATTCCGGAATTATGAAATATTCAGCTTGAAAACGGCACCAGATTTTATACTGATTTGTTAGTCAAAATTAATGAACAGGTCTCACAAATGGAAAAATTGAGTGAGTGATTTTCTTCTAATGTTTAACTGTTCATTTCAAATTGGACCAAATTTTTTTCGAATTGAATTTACTAGGCAAAACTAACTGTTTTTCGCTAGATGGCCAAATGGGGCGGTAAACACGACTTGAGTACCATTTTATATTTTCACATCTTGCAGGTACAAATAACGGAGTTGTATGCAGCGAAATCATTATTGTAGAAAAATTTCTCAAGTGAGAATCTCGTCTTTAGTTTGCAATAGTTTCCTGATATTTACAGAAAAATCAATATGCTATTGAATTTTCATAACTTTTACTAAACTTCTGGAGTTCGCAAAACAATAACAAAATATGTTCAAAATTTACAATCTCTTCACAATAAATATTTTTCTGCCTGGAAATTAAAGAAATAAAAAAAAAATATTACATTAGTTATGAAAAGTCCTTATATGAGTAGTCTACGAAACATTAATAAATGTTATAATAATAATATAATAAAACAATTGTATTGTATCAATATTGAGTAACACTTCACAAATGCGAAATAAGCGGTAGGTAAGATTAAGTTTTCATTTCAGCATCACTTATATGGAAACATAAGATTCCCGTGTATTTATGTATTGCCTGCATCACAGTGTTGCCGATTTTAGGAGTCAAAATAGTACGCAAAGTATGAGGAATCGAACGTTAATATACTCTCAGCGTATATTTATTTTGCCCCTAGCGTAGATAGTGTGAACTAAAAATGAATATTATTTTACATTCAGTGAACGATTTTGACTCCTTTATTTCTGCACATAACGTATGTTTTGCTGCAGCAAATTGAACTAAATTAATATGGTAGACTTAAGGGACGTACAGAAAGCATCTCACTGAAAATCGTGCTTATATAGAAAGTTATCTCGGAGAAATTGGCAAAAACTATTTTGCATCCGATATACGGAGTCAAAATGGTCGTGGAGTCAAAATGATATGTGTTAACGCTAATGTACGGAATCAAAATAGTGCTACGGATATATATATATATATATATATATATATATATATATATATATATATATATATATATATATATATATATATATATATATACAGGTTGAGTCTTTGATATGGGAAAGCTTGATTGCACCTACACCGTTAATGATATCGAAACGAACCAAACGGTTCTGCAAATGAGAGGTCAGAGTGCAGTTCGTAAAATTATTTTGCCCTTTACAGGGAGTGCCATTTTTACGGAGCAAATTTTAAGATACTTTTTTTGAATAGCACTCTATATATTTTTACACATATTTGAATTTCTCCTTTATTGAGATTTTTAAATTCGTTAAGTTTTTGCAAATCGCATCAGCTGTTCAGAAGTTATTTAATTTTTTTCTGAAAATTAATGCCTTTGCAGGCATTTTTTTAAAAAATCGCAGGGCACATGTTTTTTTGATTATCAAGTTGTTATTTGGGCTGTGTCTAAATCATTGTTCTGGGTATCTTTTGAAGAAGAGATAATCTATTTTAATTGTGACATTACCTTACTGTGACACATTGATTTTGGTACACTTTGAAAGGCCATATCTCGATTTTTTCAAATGGCACTCTATTTATTTGATTACTTAGTCGCATAGAACATGTCATTCATCATCTTTTCTATATTTACGTTTTTTTCCAAAAGTTTATGGTTTAGAAGAGAATACACATTTTCGAAAAAATTATCACATTTTTTCATCTTTTAAACGAGTGACATGAAAAACAATTAATTCTGATAACAGACTTTCACTTCATTGTTGTTATCCATGGCCTTCTATTGATTTATGCATTCAGTTTCAGAAAATTGTCTTTTATTTGCGCGTTTCTGAGAAAAAGTTTATAGTGTCATATATTTCTGAAAAGGTAAAAAAAAGACAAATTTTATAGTCTATAAATATTCTATTCAGAAAAAATATTATACAGGGTATTCCATTTAAAAAAACATAAGTTTGCTTTATAACTCAAAAATAGTAAACATGTAACAAAAATTATCTACACCGATGCATTCTACGGAAAAAAATTTATAAGAATGTTATATTACATTTTCTATAAGATGGAGGATAACGGCGATACGACGGGGATCCCAAAATGCAACATTTTCAAAAATGCCCTGTATCTTGAGAACTAAAAGAGTTATTAAAATTGTGTTGACGGCACCTTCATTTTTTCGAGAAAGTAGCACAGTGCCGCGAAAACCGCAACCCTCTATCTTCAAAAATAACGGAGATACCTGTAACCAACCTCCCTTTTAAAAGATATTTATGCTCGAGCTAGCAGGGGGATTGGTTAAACATGTAAAAGTTCTAGGTTTTTCGCAGTAATAATAACAAGAATAAAATGTAGGTATTTACTATCCTCTTTTTACATAAGACTTATCTTTTTGTTTTTCTTATTTAATTTTCCATCGACGTTTGGGCTTCTTCTTGAGGTTGATTGTACTCTTGATTTCTGCCCTGGTTCAGCTGTGGTTTCCAATGGGAATATTAGCCCCAGATAAGGTGAATTTTTGTTCCAGATAACGTGGATATTAGCTCCAGGTAAGGTAAGGTAAATTTTAAACTCCAAACAACGTGGATTCTTTTTAAACTCCAAACAAGGTGGCGTCTATCAGACGCCACAGATACTTAATAAATTTTAATAAACTTCAATAAACTATTCATTTAATAGATATGACTATAATTTTAATATCTAGCGGTGTTACTTCTTTAACAGTTATTTGGCGAGAGAGTGATATTACATGTTTCACGTGGAAATCCAACGCTATCTCCATACTCTGTTGTACGCAGGTCATTCATTCAGGCGTTTTATAGCGAGGAATCACGGTATTTGAATGCAGAGTTCAGTGGCTGTAGGTAAGTGGAGAATTTACACGTTACATACCATTCAAAAGTACCCAAAATGGGACACCCTGTACTAAGCTTCTATAATTTGATTTCAGTAATTCCTCATCAAACTTTGAAATTGACGTTCGCAGCAGTTACGTTGACGTCTGTTATCAGAATTTATTGTTTTTCATGTCACTCGTTTAAAAGATGAAATAATGTGTTGATTTTTTTTGAATATGTGGATTATCTTCTAAACCATCAACTTTTGGAAAAAAAACATGAAAATAGAAAAGATGAAGAATGACATATTCAATGGAACTAAGTAATCAAATAAATAGAGTGCCATTTGAAAAAATCAAGATATGGCCTTTCAAAGTGTACCAAAATCAATGTATCACAGTAAGGTAATGTCACAATTAAAATAGATTATCTCTCCGTCAAAAGATACCCTGAAAAAATACTTAGACACAGCCCAAATGACAACTTGATAATCAAAAAAACAAGTGCCCTGCGATTTAAAAAAAATACCTGCAAAGGCATTAATTTTCAGAAAAAATTTAATAATTTCTGAACGGCTGATGCGATTCGCAAAAACTTATCAAATATACAAATCTCAATGAAGGACAAATTCAAATATGTATAAAAATATATAGAGTGCCATTTAAAAAAAGGATCTTAAAATTTGCTCCGTAAAAATAGTACACCCTGTAAAGGCCAAAATAATTTTTCGAACTGCACTCTGACCTTCCATTTGCAGAACCGTTTGGTTCATTTCGATATCATTAACGGTGTAGGTGAAATCAAGCTTTCCGATATCAATGACTCACCCTGTATGTATATATATATATATATATATATATATATATATATATATATATATATATATATATATATATATATATATATATTTACATGGGATGGACCTTCAGCCATTCTAAAGAAGATGACGCAAGATTGCATCATGCGCAACACGTCAATGCCGACTCAGCAGTGGTACCGAGCTTATATAAGACCATGTAGAGGCATTAGAAATTAAGTTTACTAGCATAATTGTATCTTATAAGTTGCAGAAATAAAGGTTGTTTTTAAAAAGAATTTCAGTGTTCACAAAAACATAAATGGCGACGAGGATGGGATATTCTTATTAGTGCGGCGATTAAGTCCTAAAACACGTGAGATATTATCGGTGATATTTGGGCAACCAAACTAAGTGAATTTCAATTCTTGGAAGAATATCCGAACAGAACACATAAGCTTGCTCTGCATACACAGCGGTTCGAACAGAAAAAGAAGTACTACCCCGTATCTTAGCAACCACCCACTGAGGAGAAATTCGAACACGCAGCATATTGAGGCCTAGCAAACCCGATCCTGTCTGGAGCAATCTAGCAACTGTAAGTACAAGTGCTAAACTTCCTAGTTTTTCAAAGTTCCCTAGTTACCCAGAACATAGACTCCCTACACCAAAATATGTGATAGCAGGTCACACAAAACAAACAAAACAAAACAAACAAACAGGCAAACAAGGCAAAGCAAAATTGATCCTTTAGCAAAAGCATTTTCCAATTTAGAATTAGAAAAGAAAAGGAAATCAAAAATGACAACGCCACAAGCCGCAACAGGTGTAAATCCGATAGATTTAGCATCAAAATTTGGATCTCTCTTACCACAATTTGATGGAGATTGCAAAAAGTTAAATTCATTCATTAAGAGTTGTCAGCAATTCTTAGCGCAATTTGAATCAGGTAATAATATTGTCAAAACATATTGTTTAGCAATTATCAGAAACAAATTGACCCACAAAGCTGCAGATGAATTATATTCATCTGACATACCAGATAATTGGAATTATTTAAAAGATTTTCTAATCACGAAATTCGGAGACAGAGTAAACCTTGACGTACTCAAGAACGAATTACAATTTTTAAGAAAGTTATATAATGAAACAATATTCAATTTTATTGATAGGATTAAAACCTACAAAATACGCATTAATTACAGAATAGACTCTGAAGTAACTTTAGACCCACATCTCAAGTTATTACACAAACAATTAGTAG
This sequence comes from Cynegetis impunctata, assembly GCA_030704885.1. NCBI lineage: Eukaryota > Metazoa > Arthropoda > Insecta > Coleoptera > Coccinellidae > Cynegetis > Cynegetis impunctata. Next base: position 314,983 of record JARQZK010002928.1, on the reverse strand, counting down.
ATGGACTAGCTAAAAATGTTTTAATGAATAATATTCCCATAGACTTACAAACTTCTATGTTGACCACAAATAATCTTAATTTTGACTTAGCTGTTCAAATGGTAGAAAATTATACCATACAGAAAGATCAATTAGATATGATCAGTCACCAATGTAAAAATCAAAGTAAAATTCAAGCTCAGAATAATACTAGAGTTTTTAATAGAAATTTTCCTTCACAACCAGTAAATATCGTAAGAAAAGAAAATTTACCACAGACAAAATTTTACACAAATAAACAAACATTTGGAAATACTCCAAATCAATATAATGTTTTTAGACCACGAAACGAAAAACCATCGTATCAACCAACCCCGATGTCCACACAGACACATCGAAACTACCCAGAAAAACGAGAATTTGCCATGTCATCCCAAACTAACCAAAACCCAAATGCAAGAATGAAAAAATCACATAATTATTTTCAATCTGGTAGACATCCACCAAATTTCGTATCGGAAGAATTAACTAATATTCAAGACATACATCAGGTAGATGAAACGCCAGAATGTTCAGATGACGAGACTAACGAAATTTATGAACAATCAGATAATGAACAAAATTACGTTGAACTAAATAGCATTAATAATAGATTAACGAGTTTACCCTATATAATGTTAGAAAATCCCAAACGCAAAATTTTAATTGATAGCGGTTGTTCAGTCTGTCTGATCGATCCAAGCATAGCATATGAATATTTTCCAAATAAAATTTATTCAGAAGACACATGTCTTAATACACTACATGGTTCAGACACCAGTAATGAAAAAGTAAGCATGCCTTTGAATGATTACGGAATAGATAAAGAACATCCCTTTGTTTTATACAAATTCCATACATTGTATGACGGATTAATAGGAGCTGAATTTTTAGAAGAACATGATTTTATTATTGATTTAAAGAAACGTCTTTTGATAGGAAAACACTGCAGACACCCTATATATTTCCAGAAAGTAATAAAATGTCGTAATGAATATCCGATAGATTTAAAACATGTAACACCTAAAATACGTAATCAATTAATGAAAATTTTCAATATAACTGAAAAGGCTTTACAGCTACCAAATCAACCTCTAGAATTCACGAATAGAATTAAACATAGTATAAGAACAACGGACGAAATACCGGTTCATGCTAAAATTTATAGATACCCTGAAAAACACCGACAAGAAATTCAAAGACAAATTAAAGAAATGTGAGAGAAAAAAATTATTAGACCTAGTATATCTCCTTGGTCCTTTCCTGTCGTTATGGTTAAAAAAAAAGTCGACCAGTCCGGTTTAGAAAAATGGAGAATGGCTATCGACTATAGACTTTTGAACGAAAAAACAATTGATGATAAATACCCGTTACCCCAAATTGATTCGATATTAGATAAATTAAAAGGTGCGAAATATTATACAACACTTGACTTAGCAAGTGGATTTCATCAAATTCAGTTAGATAATGAATCTATTGAAAAAACAGCATTTACAGTAGATAACGGACACTATGAGTTCCTGAGAATGCCATTCGGTTTAAAGTGTGCTAGTGCGACTTGCCAAAGGCTTACAGTATATTGCAAAAGTACATTGGTAAAAATTGTTATGTTTATATGGACGATGTAATAATATTTTCGAAAACGGAAGAACAGCATTTAGCCGAAATACAAATAGTATTAACAAAAATCGCAGAAGAAAATTTAAAAGTTCAATTAGATAAATGCGAATTTTTTAAGACAAAAATTGAATTTTTAGGACATATAGTAACCCCTGAAGGAATCAAGCCTAACTCAAAGAAAATTGAAATTATAAAAAAATTTCCATTACCAACTAATGCCAAAGAGATAAAATCCTCTTTAGGAATGTTAATATTATCGGAAATTCATACCTAATTTCGCAATATTTACGAAGCCAATGACAAAATATTTACGCAAAGATATGAAAATTAATTTAGATGACAAGGAATACGTAGAATCCTTTCAGACCAGTAAAAATTTGTTAATAAACCATCCGATTTTAATATATCCAGATTTTGACAAACCCTTTTGTCTAACAACAGATGCATCCGGATATACAATAGGTGCCATTTTATCACAAGGAACACCGCCGAGTGATTTACCAATAGCATACGCTAGTAGAACTCTCAACGACGCAGAAACACGTTACTCAACTATAGAAAAAGAACTCCTGGCTATTGTATGGGCAACGCGACATTTCAGACCTTACTTATACGGTAGTAAATTCACGATTTATTCGGATCATAAACCCCTCATTTGGCTCAATTCACTCAAAGAACCAAATTCGCGCTTAATGCGTTGGAAATTAAAATTAGAGGAATATAATTACGAAATAAAATTCAGAAAAGGTGCTAATAATAATGCAGATGCCTTATCACGTATTAGAATCCAAGAAAATGACCTAAATATGATAGATGACGACATTTATTCTTTAATACCTCAAGTTGACGGTGAAGACTTAGAAAACAATAAAAAACAATTAGAAGAATTCGAAAAATTAACCTCGGATGAAAATCAATCAGAAAGTGACACGAATGAAGCGGATACGCCAACAATTCATAGTAGCCAAAAAATCAAATTTTAGAGATCCCTTATACAGAGCGTTCTTTAAATTGCGCCAGTAATCAAATTATTTTCACGCCAACCACAAAACAATATTATACTATAAGGAGCAAACCGCTCAATAATCGAACACGATATACCGTAGCAATTTCAAACGGAGACGACTTTATTGAATTCATTAAAGAATATTTAAAGCCCCGGACGAAGTATTGCATTCATTTCAAACATCAAAATTTAGAAAAAGCATTTATTCAAGTATTACAAACAAATTTCAAAGCGAAAAGTTTTAATTTAAAGATAACTAACACATTTTTGGAAGACGTGTACGAAGAAGCTTAACAGCAAGAAAAATTAGAATTATATCATGTTTCTAAATCAGGACATAGAGGAATAAATGAAAACGTTCAAGCGATCAAGAAAAAATTCTATTGGCCAAAATTAGAAGAGTCAGTACAAAGTTATATAAATTCATGCGAAATTTGCCAAATTAATAAATATGGGCGTAACCCTAACAAGTTAATATTAAAAAATAATCCTATAGGTGAAAAACCATTCGCACATATTTACATGGATACTTTCACATTTGAAAAATGTACATGTTTGACCGTGATTGATTCATTTTCTAAATTCGCTCAATGCTATCCATTAATTCATAAAACAGCAATTGAAATCATGAATAAATTAATACATTTCATGAGTGACCATGGAATACCCGAGAAAATAACATGCGACAACGAAATCGAATTCAAAAATAAAATTTTGCAAGAATTCGCGGAAACCCATACAATTTCGATGCATTATATTACAAATTATAATCCAAATTCGAACGCCTTAATTGAAAGATTCCATTCAACACTCATCGAACAATTACGTTGTTTATCGAAAGAAAAATTACCCTTGACAATGAAAATAACACGAGCTATTTTATCGTATAATAATTCTATTCATTCATCTTTAAATTATACGCCTATGCAAATAATCAAAGGAGATTTGCATTACTCTTTACCATTAGAGAAGACGCGAGAAGAAAATATTGCGGACTTCATAAAAGATTATCAGCAAAACATGTTAGATATAACCCAACCCGTAATTAACTCCAAAGACAAAGCTATAGAACGTAATCAGAAGCTTAATGTGAATAGAGAACCCGATAAGCACATTACGAAGATAAAAGTGTTTATTTGAAATTACCAACACAATCTGAAATGGATCCTTTGTTTAGGAAGACGCCAATTAATATAATAAGCGACATCAAGGTTACAAACCCGCAAACTAAGCATATGTATCACAAATCGAGAATAAAGCAACGCAAATGCTAATCTTTAATTATTATTTCAGACAACAATGTTGAAGTGGATAATCGTATTTTACCTACCATATCTATTATCTCTAGAAGTAAATGAATTGAGACACAATTTGATACCAATACATCTAGGAAAGACTTACGTTACGACGCACGCTAGACATTTAATATTTCATTATGATATTTCAAGAATGTCAGAATTATTACAATTGCAAAATGATTCTTTTACTCAAATAAATAAAGATGGAATAACCGCGGCTGTCAAACACTATAATTAATTAGTATTGAGAGCCATTAAGAGAAATAACGACACTTATAATAGTGTGATATATCAAAATAGGTATAAAAGAGGACTTATAAATATGGGCGGAACAATTTCCAAATTTCTATTCGGCACATTAGATGCGGACGATGAAGAAACATATCAAAATTATTTTGAAGCTTTACAAACAAATGAAAAAATTATTCAAATTAATCAAAACAAAGTATTGCACATTGTAAGCAACATGCAGAAACGGTATGTTGACACAATAAATCACCTAATAGAAAAAATGCAAGAGTCAATACAAAATAACCACAAACTTATAAGTTTGCATTTAATTATTCTGCAATCACAAGAAATCGAAATGATTTTAACAAAATTAGAAAACGCTATTAGTTTTGGAAGACTTCATCTTCTACATGAAAACATGATTCCATTAGGTAATTTCACACAAATATTAGAAAAAAGTAATTGGAAACCTTTCAAGCACATGACTGATTACTATACAGTCTGTCCTACCAAAGTAATAATCAAAAATGATCAGATAATATTTTTAGTATCTGTACCAATAATAGAATTCACAGAATATGACCTCTATCATTCACACAATCTACCATTCCAAAATACCTATATTCCATTAATACAACCTTATGCACTTGTATTTAACGAAACCATGAAATGGGAAACACAAGAAGTATACCCTATAGAAGATTTCATTATTACGAAACAGGAAAACTTGAAGCCCAGTGCCAAATGTCTTGAATTACTAATGAAGAATTTAGAAGAAAATTGCACACGAATGCAGACCACAATGCTTCCAGATTTAAACCAGTTGGAGGATAACTCGATAATTAGTCAAAATAACACATGGATCTTCGAACATTGTGAAGAAGCTACAAGAAGAATTAAAGTACCATTATTAAGCAGAGTGAAAAGTTCCTGCATGATATCCAATAAAATGAAAAACATTTATCTCAAGATGACCTTCGAACTCAAGCAGAGCATCGACCTACAACCAATCGATTTTCCACTTATTAAGGAAAATAAAGAAAATAAAATGAAGGAAGAAGAAATTCCACCATTAGAAGACCTATACCAATGGGCACCACATCCGGCGACAATAGCACTATCTACAGTGATGTTGCTACTAATATGTACTGTTGCATTTATTGCAGTACTCTTATATGTATTTAAGAAGTATTTATTACCCTCTAAGAAATTTATTATACCCTCAGCTACGGTTACTGAAAAAGGGGAGGATTTACATGGGATGGACCTTCAGCCATTCTAAAGAAGATGACGCAAGATTGCATCATGCGCAACACGTCAATTCCGACTCAGCAGTGGTACCGAGCTTATATAAGACCATGTAGAGGCATTAGAAATTAAGTTTACTAGCATAATTGTATCTTATAAGTTGTAGAAATGAAGATTGTTTTTAAAAAGAATTTCAGTGTTCACAAAAACATAAATATATATATATATATATATATATATATATATATATATATATATATATATATATATATATATATATATATATATATATATATATATATATATATATAATTATTTATTCGAATAGTTGTTGCCTGTGATCTATTTTTAAACTCTTGATAATTATTAGCAATAACAGGCTGGTTGAATCTTGAAAAACTCGATTTTAATAAAAAATTTGACGTTCCACTATGATATTCGTAATTGAAATTTCTTTGACATTTATTGATTTAAAAAATTGAAAAAAAACAGGGCTGCTTAGTATATGCTATTCAGTTCAATATTAACATTCAAAATTGTTATCACCAGATGGTAAGGGAAACCAAAGAAACCCTCACCTACGCAATGTTTGAAAATAATAATAAAAGGGTACTATTTATCTAACAACAAAGAAATGAGTCATGGGAAAACATTAAAGAAGTGGAGTAGAATTATCGGTATAGACGCTTATATGGAAGCAGCCGTTGACACGTGTTTCGGACTCTTTGGTCCTCATCAGAACGGCGTAGCCAAGTATTGGATTGAAAATTTGAAGATGAAAAAAGTACAACAAACAAAATCCTTAGATACGGAAGATAATCACACAATTGTGGTTTATTGTCTGAACTCTCCGGTATGGGAGATTTGGTCAAACTTTGCCACGGAGGCGATTAATGCTATCCGCGAGATCTAAGAACGAGTAAATAAACAATAACAATGAAATTAGTTGCTGGAAAATATTAAATAGGTAGAGCAAAATTATCGGAATAGTTCGTTTATATGAAAGTAGCCGTTTTCAATGAAATTTTTTATTTATTTAGAATTTCAAATCTTTTAAAAAGGGGTACTTACAGTTATAACAAAGTTTAAAACCCTCAGCTTAAGTTTAGGATCATTGCCATATTTTCAGCTTGCAATATTTAATTATTTATTCGAATAGTTGTTGCCTGTGATCTATTTTTAAACTCTTGATAATTATTAGCAATAACAGGCTGGTTGAATCTTGAAAAACTCGATTTTAATAAAAAATTTGACGTTCCACTATGATATTCGTAATTGAAATTTCTTTGACATTTATTGATTTAAAAAATTGAAAAAAACAGGGCTGCTTAGTATATGCTATTCAGTTCAATATTAACATTCAAAATTGTTATCACCAGATGGTAAGGGAAACCAAAGAAACCCTCACCTACGCAATGTTTGAAAATAATAATAAAAGGGTACTATTTATCTAACAACAAAGAAATGAGTCATGGGAAAACATTAAAGAAGTGGAGTAGAATTATCGGTATAGACGCTTATATGGAAGCAGCCGTTGACACGTGTTTCGGACTCTTTGGTCCTCATCAGAACGGCGTAGCCAAGTATTGGATTGAAAATTTGAAGATCAAATTTTCAATCCAATACTTGGCTACGCCGTTCTGATGAGGACCAAAGAGTCCGAAACACGTGTCAACGGCTGCTTCCATATAAGCGTCTATACCGATAATTCTACTCCACTTCTTTAATGTTTTCCCATGACTCATTTCTTTGTTGTTAGATAAATAGTACCCTTTTATTATTATTTTCAAACATTGCGTAGGTGAGGGTTTCTTTGGTTTCCCTTACCATCTGGTGATAACAATTTTGAATGTTAATATTGAACTGAATAGCATATACTAAGCAGCCCTGTTTTTTTCAATTTTTTAAATCAATAAATGTCAAAGAAATTTCAATTACGAATATCATAGTGGAACGTCAAATTTTTTATTAAAATCGAGTTTTTCAAGATTCAACCAGCCTGTTATTGCTAATAATTATCAAGAGTTTATATATATATACATATATAACTGAGATTGAATTCTCGCACATCACTTGGTAAAACATCATAAAGAATAAAGTCTAAGCTTTAAAATAAAAATACAAAAATACTTGGCTTATGTTTCACAATATAAAAAATATTCAGATACTGTATTTAGCAGTAACGAAAAGTCGACATGTTTCGAGTTATGAACTCATTATCAAGACTGTCTTGATAATGAGTTCATAACTCGAAACATGTCGACTTTTCGTTACTGCTAAATACAGTATCTAAATATTTTTTATATTGTGAAACATAAGCCAATTGTTTTTATTTTAAAGTTTATACTTTATTATATATATATATATATATATATATATATATATATATATATATATATATATATATATATATATATATATATATATCCCTAATAGCACACCATTTCCCAAGGACGTCCCTATTTAATACAAATCATGTCCGAATGTACCGGACGTGGTATAGTTGTCCTTGGGACGTTCCATACAGTACATATTTCTCGAAGGACTTCCAGAGGTTGTCCAAAGGGTGTCCCGAAAAAGTTTTTCCTTAAATATAATGTTCGGGAAATACATCGGACGTCCTAATCGGTACATTTTATCGAATTTCCCTGAAAGGACATCTGATAGATGTCCTGAAAGAGACATATTGAAAAATGTCCCTATAAGGACATCCATCGGATGTCCCCGTTAGTACCTATTCTGGCAAGTCTTCGAAATGACGTCCCTTTGTTGTCCTGGTACGGGTAGATTATAGGACATCCGTTAGGGATGTCCACTGGACGTCCATCCAGTACACTTTTCACCACTTTTCTCGAAGGACTTCCAGTGGTTGTCGAAAGGATGTCCCGAAAAAGTTTTACCTTAAATATAATGTTGGGGACTTACATCGGACGTCCTAATCGGTTCACTTTATCGAATTTACCTTAAGGACATCCATCGGATGTCCCCGTTTGTACATGTTCTGGCAAGTCTTCAAAATGTCCCTTTGTTGTTCTGATACAAGTAGATTAAAGACATCCGTTAGGGGTGTCCAATGGACGTCCCATTCAGTACACTTTTCAGGAAAATGATCAAGGTATGAGATGCTTTTATAATTCACAGTTCTCACAACCAGATGTCTCTGCATATTAATTGAATCGGTGATTGTTGAAAGGATACTAAGTCCATTTTTCATTGAAATTGTATTTGATATGGGTTTCTATACCAAATTATATCCCCGACCGTTTGGTGTTGAAAGGAATTAAGTCCCATTCTAGGAAGCACTAATAATACGTACGTACTGGATTGCAGTGAGAGTTGAAAGGTACTTAAGTCGCGGACTTAGTTCCATTCAACAGGAGGTTGAAGATGAATAATTTGTCGTATTTTTGCTTCATAACTAGGTACTTGTTTAGCATTTGGTATGTTTGTGAGAATTATTGTTCATTTCTATGTGTTATTTTTCCAATAAAGTATATTAATTTAATGGTAACTACTTAATTTTGTTTTACTGATTGTTGAATGGAACTAAGTCCTTGATTTAAGAAAATAATAAAAAATACAAATATTGGAAATAATAATAATTTCTCTGTAGATAAATGATTCCTCCCCATTTACTTTCATTACGCTGACTGCATGTATCAATGAAATGAAATAAATAACTTTTAAACATATTTTTTCAATTTACTCAAAACTTCAATTTTTGGACTTAGTACCCTTTCAACAATCACCGATTCAATTTCATTACAGATGACATGAATGACATTGGACATTTATCATTGTTAATGTTTACATTCATTTCAAAGAATATTATAAATTATAATACCTCAGGTGTCGTAATAACTTCACTCGTAACTCGAGAATGTTCTCATTATATTGACGTGATTCGAATTTATGAGTTTCATTACCTGTATCCTGTGTTCCAGTGTGTGTGTGTATGCAATTATATGCAATAAGTCAATTATAATTGTTGGAAAAATCACACTTATTATGTTTGGGGTTTGAGTAAAATAATGGAAATTTAATCTAGGTTATAGTTAACTAATCCTAGAAACTTATTATATGAGGTACGCCAAAAATAATTATCCCAGAAGGGTAAATTAATGCGTTTGCTGGGGATATAATGAATATTATACATACTAGGATCGAACCAATATTCTTCACAGTTGTTTAGACAACAAGAAGTGAGCAATTTGATAACAAATCATAACGGTGCTTGTGCTTGTGACGCCGGGTTGTGGGAACCACGAATTATAAAAGTGTCTCCGACCGCTACCATTGGCGTGAAACGTCTATAGTGTAAGTGTTCTGTGGTCTGTGGCGTTACTGGCGTGTTGGCGCGCTGGAACTGGTCGGCCATTGTGGTGGTCATTTATTCGTTTTGTTTATGTGATATCACATTCGCACTATTTCTGTTCGCAGTTTCCATTGAAGTTTGTGAATACATTGATATCGAAGAGACATAGTAACACAGTGGAGGTAAGTGTTTATTCTATAATAATATATACCTATTCCCAAATGTCCATAATGAGCATTATCATATATTATTTTTCATTGAACTTTATGTCTAAATTTTCTAAGGTCTTCATATAAGTATTGATTTAATTCGAATAACCTAGATCAGTATTTTTTGTTAAACTTAATTTTGGTCAAATGCATTGGCATTTTTCACATTGCAAAACGATTTTCTGTAATAACCCTATATTTATTTTTTTCCAATTCTTAGATTATCGAACTTTCAAGAATAGGGGGCGAGAATGCCGACGACAAGTTCATGAAACGAGGAATGGCGAAATAGGCAGCAGAGTTCAGCTGGGTTGGGCTGAAAAAGAAGAGGTTGTTTTCAAAATTGAACATGACGGATCTTCTCATATGTGAGTAAAGTAGACCTTTCTATTTCAATATTGAGTGGAGTTCATTTTATGAGTAATGTTATCGAAACAAACATGACAACACGCGTATGAGTTTTTCTTTTTAAATTCGAGTATTGAACTTTAGCAAATTATATATTGCAGGTTCAGCCCAACGGAACGAGAAAACCGCTTCACAAATCGTGAAGGAAATGGAAGATGGAATAAAAAAAAATTTAAAGAGGGCCACAGAAAGAACTTTCGCTGAAGAAAAAAGGCTCAGTAAGAGAGACTGATGCCACATTTTTTTAATACAGTTATTTGTTCAAAGAATTCTAATACCGTTATTTTTTACATGTTTTATAATTATTCGTTTGTTTTAGATTAAAATTCATTCAGCAACTCGGGTATTTATTTTAATATGGTTTGAAACGGCGCAAACTGCCAATAGACCAAAGGACGTCCACTGAATGTCCTACGGGATGACCCGAGGACGTCCTTCGCGACGTCCCGGGGAAGTCCTGCAGGTGTCCACTGGATATCTAGCGGTACATCCTATGGATGTCCCAATAAATACAATTAAGTACGTGAAATGGATGTATTTGGGACGCCCGTCGGACGTCCCGCGGCAATGCTAAGAACGTCCGAGGTGTGTCCGTTGTACTGTATTTTTGGATAAGGTCCTTTGAAAACGTCCCTGGGACGTCCAGGAGGTATGTCCCTATTTGGTGAGGAGGTGGGACATTTGTGCGTCCCAGCGACGTCCTTCGGATGTAAACCATGTCAAATTTGAACGTCCTACGGGCGTCCTGAACGGACGTCCAATGGATGCTTATTGGACGTAGTTTTGCAAATATATATATATATATATATATATATATATATATATATATATATATATATATATATATATATATATATATATATATATACCTATGTATATAAATATATATATAAATATATATATTTATATATATATTTATATATATATATATATATATATATATATAAAGAAGTGAGAATTATTCGTGTTAAACGGAAAACACGCCCGTGGTTATAAAATTGAGTGAACTGGGATATTTATTTGAAACTAACCAAACAAACCTCCTAGCGGAGCTGTTTATAAGAGTTCACGAAGCATCGAAATATCCACATCTACCCTAGACGGCAATTGTCAGAAATGTTAATTTTTTCATCACAATCGATGGAAATTGATAGACAGACTGTTTCGCCCTTATTGGGGCTCATTAGTATCATCAGTTTGGAATGTTGCTTTGGTTATCACTTTCGATGGATGGATGAAACGTCAACTTTTCAATAAAATCGAGTTTCTTTGAGATTCACCAAGCCTGCTAATAATAATCAGAAAGTTAAAAATAGTTCACAGGCAACAACAATTCAAATAAATAAATAAATATATATATATATATATATATATATATAAATATAAATATATATATATATATATATATATATATATATATATATCTGTGTATATATATATATATATATATATATATATATATATATATATATATATATATATATATATATATATATATATATATATATAAATATATATATATATATATATATATATATATATAAATATATATATATATATATATATATATATATATATATATATATATATATATATATATATATATATATATATATATATATATATATATATATATATATATATATATATATATATATATATATATATATATATATAATCTTTCGACTACTTCAACTAGTTTTATCAAGAAGTGAGGGAATATTTCTTCGATTCGAGAAATTTTTCGTAATAATAATGATTATTGCTTCAAGAAGATAGATCGCTCTAATTGCACTGTTCTGGGAATGATACAGTATTTAATATTTTTCTTTTCGCAACGACAAGCGTTTAAACAGACTTACCTGAATATGGAAGCCTCTTCATCTGGCATTTTGACCATCTCACCGAAATGTCTATACACAACTAATGATTCAAAATGGTAAATTTCATTTAATTCACTCTGATCCCACACTCTTTTAATGACCTACTCGTAAACGGACGTCCTTCGTAGACTTTGATGCATTCACGAAATACTCTGTCATGAAAATAAATTGTTTTTCTTAAAAAAGAAATACCTATGTTCGAAAAAATTCGAAATTTATTCGAGTCCAATGATTTCCTATAAATAATATTGTTGATTTAACAGTTTCAGTTACCACTTTTTTCAGAATTGTATTCATATTTCATAATACCTATGTCCTTCTCCTAGAAAATATTGTTCGTTTTGTATATAGACCTTGGATGAACAGATAAATATCAATTTTTCAACACTTTAGTTTTTTCAACTTGTCAATGGTTATTTTAAAATGTTCTAAATTCGCTGTATTATGAAATATCCATCATGTTCGCTGGGAAACATTGAATTTTATGATCGTTTTCAAGATGAAACAAGTCATCTATTTATACGCTAGATATCCATAATCCATACAGTGTGTGTGGCTCTATAAATTATAGAATTTACCCTCAGTTCTTGATATAATAATAATAATAATAATAATAAACATAATGAAAGTGGACCCCAACAACTTGCAGATCATGCCATAGTCAGCAGGAAACTCTTATGCACATCCTGTCTGCTTGCAGGGTCCATGCTCCATCATGGTATATAGAAAGACATAATGGGGCGCTCCGAATTCTTTACTTCCAACTGAGAGAAGTTTATGGTATAGACAAACAACCAGTGCCATATGTTCTACTAGAAATTGAAACGGTTGTTGAGAATGATAGAGCTCGCATATACTGGAACTATGCTTTTCCAACAACTCCACGCAATAAAGCCAGATATAGTTCTACTGGACAAAGAGCTCAGAGAATTGTTTGTTTTCGAGTTTTCGTCCCCTGCCGAAAATAATGTGGTGATGAAAGAAGAACAGAAAAGGGAAAAATACAGAGATTTTATGTATGAGCTGAGGACACTTTACCCAGGGCATAAAGTTAGGATGGTCGTACTGATCATAGGTTGTCTAGGTGGAATGAAAGCTAACTATGTGACAGAGTTGAAGATTATTCCGGCATGCAGATCTCTGGCCGATATATTGACGCGCAAAATGCAGAAAGCAGTGTTGCTCGGGTCACTTTGAGTCATCAGGTCCCATAAACTATAAAGGCCGCTTTCAGCTCATCTCTTTTGTTAAGGGACGCTGTAAGGGCAGGATGAAGAACTACTCCAAGGAATGTGTGAAAGGTTTTTTAGTGAGTAACCAGCAACACCCGGAGTCTCACACATTCCTGAGAATGCGTGCGGGATACTCTCAGGGTTGTCTATAAAATATTTTTCCTCTCACACGGACGTTATATGAAAAATAATAATAATAATATGTCTTTATTTTAATTATCCTCTGCGAAGTCCAGATGATCTGCTCTACTCAACCGAGTACCAGTTACACAAAATAAAAATTAAAAATGTCTAAATATAAATTTAAACAAATTTTAAAATATAGGACGCATATAAATGAATTGCACAGATGGAGAAACATCAACAATAAATCCATTATGAAGAATACAAAACCAAGCATCAAAGAACCAGAAGATATTCCTTATAAGCTCTCTTAAATCCATAGGATGATTTCTTTTTGATGTTTAATGGTATAGAGTTGAGTATTTTTGATGCAGAGTATGAAAATGATCTACTGAACGCAGCAGTCGTATGCCGGGGTATCACAAGGAGATTCCTATTTCTAGTTTTCACATCACGAACAACCAACCGATATGTCATATTTCTTCTAATATAAGAAGGAGTTCCCTTATCTGAAACTTTATGGACAAAACATGCAAGGAGAAGGTTCCTTCTGTCCCACATATTAAGCCATCCTAGTTCCTTCATATATGGTGTTACGTGATCTCTCATTCTCAATTTCATTATCTCTTGATTTCCAAAATAAAACTACGATTTGGTGTTTAGCATCTCGTCTTATATTTTATAAACATTTACTTTTATTTTAGTATCTTCATGTCTTTTTATCTTTTTACCTTATCTTATCTCGTTGTTTGTTGTATAATGTATTTAATATTTTATTTGTATTTTACTATGATCTTACGCTATGTTGACATGTTTTACGCATTTTATGTAAATAATAGAACTCATAAAGACATATCTATCTATCTATCTATCGAGCCCTGGGAACACATCGTGGCAGAGGCATCGCGCTGGAATCAGTTTTCCCCAGAACATTATACTGACATCGGTTAGAGAGATAGCTTTCAATTAAAATTTCATGGAAAAGCAGGAATAACTCAGTTTAGCCAATAATAGATTATGTCCCAAAGTATAAAAGGCTTTACTACAAACATCCAACGCCTGAAACACATCATCTAGTATCTTAGTTAATGCTGTAGTTGTACTATATATATATAAATATATATATATATATATATATATATATATATATATATATATATATATATATATTAATATATATATATATGATATTTAAAATAAAAACACTTGGCTTTAAGTTTCACACAATATATTGAATAAAAATTAACAATTACATTAGTCAACTAGTTTCGGGTTATGGGCCCATTATCAAGACTGAACAGAAAAATACTTAACAAGCTTATTTATAATATTGATTGTAGTAGAGGGGAAATTTTGGTATTCAACTTGTTCATTTACGATGGGGTAATTCCT
>JARQZK010002928.1:285000-295000 GCA_030704885.1 Cynegetis impunctata | reverse complement strand
ATGGTCGCCATTTTGAACGCTTGATATAAAATATTGCTTGTTTCATATCCATAATTTTTTTTCCCTTCATAATTAGAACTAGTACATATCATCTAAGAAATTGAAAAATAAATGTATATATTATGATCTTGATGTTTATTTCAATCAATTCTGATTTCTCAAAACGCCATAGGTAACTTGATGAATGAGAAATTTCTTAAAATCAGTTCGCAAGATGAAAATGTGCATTTTATTTGAAAACGTCAAGATATATCGATTGGAATGTTCGGGTATTCGATAGACAATTAGATTTTACATCTGTTGGTGACATAAAATATGGTGTGTCCCATTTAAGTTAAACAAGTTAGTGCCGTTTAAAGATTGCAATTATCTCACCTTTATTTTTACACTTTATGTGCGACATAAATTTTGTTTCAGTTAGTAGGTAGACCTTAGCATTAATTTGGTTAAAAACAAGAAAACACCAGTTGAGATTTCAAGCGTTAAAACTGATACTACATTTTAACAAAATACGAGATATTTCAACAACCATAAGGTTTAGGTGAATAAAAACTTTATAAAATGGTATTTGTTTTCATCGTAAAATCCAAAAATGAAATAATATATAGGGTATTTCGTTTAAAAAAATACCAACTTTGTTACTTTTCGTGTTTTTGGCGCACCCTGTACAACATGAAAATATTTTTGAAATATAGTCTTGCTAGGTCCCTATCCATCCTAAGGAAAAATCTTTCATAAAATATAATACTTTAGCCATAACAGTTCGTGTCGAATAACGTGAATAACCCTCTATATATATATATATATATATGTGTGTGTGTGTGTGTGTGTGTTATCCTAGTATGTTACGCAAACATGGATTCTGAAAGTGTTATCATTGAACAATATTGAATTGATTGGTCTGCAGCCGATGACTTCTTGTAAACCGTACTTCAAGAAATTTGGTGTACTCACAGTGCCTTCCCTTTACTTTCTATCTCTAGTTCTCTTTGTAAGGAAAAATCCGCAATTGTTCAGAACAAACCAAGAAGGATATTCTCAAGCAATGTCGATGCATACCAAGGGCAGGGACACTCTTGGGATCCCTCCACATTATTCTGCCTTTTTTGAGCGAGGTCCGTTATTTAGGGCTATAAAGGCATTAAATATGCTGGCTTTAAGAAACAGGTGAAAGTTTTTTTGATGGAAAAATCGTTTAACTCTTTTAAATTTAATTTCTAAGTTGTACATTTTTTAGATATTTTTATTTATCAGGAAGTATTTGGCCTATATGTCCTACAAACATTTTAAACTGTATGGTATGTGTGTTTATTTTATTATTAAATCCATTATTGTTGAGGTGTATGTATGTGTATTTAGTGGTTATTTTATCTAAGCTCTACATACAACATTTGATTTGATTGTAATGGTTTTAAAAATCAGTTGTAGTTGACGTTGCTTTGTCATTTTTTTTATGTGATTTTGATGGCAATAAAGAATATTATTATTTTTATTATTATAAGAATACGAACTGTGGATGAAACAAAGATGGGCTGCGAAACGCCAACCTACAAGATTGTAACCTTCTTGAAAACATTGAAAAATATATATATATTGAAACAATGGTTAAAAATAACAATTTAGCATCTGAAGAAGGCGAAGTTCCACCGAAACTTGCGTCATGCGTTATTTCTTATAATAAATGTGTAAATTGTTTTTTTTAACCATTGTTTTAATATGTTTATTAATTTACACCAAGTATCGGACCAATCAATCCAAAATTTTATAATAGGTGTATTAGAAATGCAGAAAACTCTTAAAAAACCCTAAGCTATTAATAGCCGCGAGCTGGTAAAGCTCATTTTTTGCCCTTGTGACTCAATATAATATATATATATATATATATATATATATATATATATATATATATATATATATATATATATATATATATATATATATATATAACTTCAAATGCCTACTATAACATTTTTATATGAATTTTCATGCAATATTCAATTGGAGAGAATAATTGTTATGACATTTCATCATCTTTATATACTGTCCTTATATATACAGAATGTCACTTTGAAAACGAGCAGCATTTAATTCCAGACCATAAATCCGTATTGAGTGAAACATGCATGTTAAGCTAATAAAGCTGCACTATGCCTGATAATTTGCAGAACTCGGCTCATTGCATATATTGCACTATAATATAATTTGTTTCTTAATAGAGAACCTTGATTTTTTCACAAAAGCCTACTGTGAATATTAATTCCTAGACACTTTGC
Source organism: Cynegetis impunctata (assembly GCA_030704885.1). NCBI lineage: Eukaryota > Metazoa > Arthropoda > Insecta > Coleoptera > Coccinellidae > Cynegetis > Cynegetis impunctata. The sequence continues at coordinate 292,727 of JARQZK010002928.1, read as the reverse complement.
ACCACCAGAAGGCATTTTTCAGGATGTCGTAAAGACAACTGTTTGCGATTTCTTCCTATTTAGATAAAGTTTATTGATATTGAACTAACTAACTGTCTCTTCCTCTATCTGTGTTGCCCTCATTCTCAGATAATTCAAATCTTTATCTCTTATAGCAAGTGACATCCGCATATAGGACAGTTTGACAATGTGCGTTTACAGGAAATTAATTCATGAACACTTAAAACAAAAGGGAACTTAGTACAGAACCTTACTTAATATCAATCATGGAACTTACCTGCCTATTATGAACTACGACATGTTTTCCATTCTCTAAAGAAGAATTAAAAGGCTCATTGCAACACCTCTAACTCAATAGGATTCTAATTTTTTTAGGCAGAGGTTATGATATATGCAGTCAAAAGCTTCAGATAAGTCACAAAATTTAACAGATGTCGTCCGGTGGTCTTTAAAACAATCCAAAGTAAAATCATACAGAGACTTAATCCCATGAATAGTGCTTCTGTTCTTCCTCAAACCAAACTGATCTTCAGATATATAATTACATTTTTCTAGTAATCATTCTAGTTGATCTGCTATGACCTTTTCCAGCAACTTCGAGAATATTGGGAGAATTGAAACTGACCTATAATCGTAAGGATCTTCTACATTTCCTTTCTTGAATATTAGACAGATTTTGGCAATTTTCTTTCTTTCTAGAAAAATTCCTTGTTCAAGACGTGAATTGATAATGTGCGTCAATGGTTTCACAATTTCATTTCCCACCATTTTGATCAAATTTGCACCGATGTTGTATATATCCATAGTTGTTTTATTTTTCATTCTTTTGATGTAGCATAATATTTCATATTCAGAAATTGCCCTCAAGTGGAGCAAATATGGCATTTTTATATTATTTTGTTTCAAATAACTATATTAAACTTTCGATGTGGCTCAATTTCTCCAGTTATGTTTCGTCCCATATTTGCAAAAAATGTATTGAACACCTACTGGTGACAATACTTCTTTTGTATTTGTTATTTGTCTTACCTGTCTCGTATTTATGATGTGCCATATTATTTGCTGCTTACTATTAGTTCTCGTTCAATATTCTTCTATTCTTCTGCGCAAATTCAAAGTAATGCTTTTTATATTCCTTGAATTTATTCAATGCATTAACATTTCGATTTTGCTCCTGAGCTTCTCTCATTAAATCTAGTGTTTCCGTCATATGCATTACCTCCAGTGATGGTTGCTTTTTTAACATGGTATTCATGCATTTCATGGGAAGATGTTTATCACAGCAAGATGTTCAAAAATGTGTTAAACTTTTCATCAGCATCATTTGCATTATACACACCATACCAGTTATCTTCATCTAGATCCTTTTGAAATTCTCTTATTTTTGTGTAGTTATTTTCCTTTTCATTATTGATGTCAAGTTTTCTTTTGTGTATTCTATTTCCAATATCTGTGCTAAATGATCAGAAATATTCGCACTGAATGTATCTGCTGTATGAATGACATTGGTTAAAACATTGTCTCTTATTATTATAATGTTCACGTATATAGGTAGTTATAGTTCTACGAAGTCCAAAGCTTGTTAGTATATTCTCAATATCTGATGCCCGCCGTTTATCGCTGTTACAATCAATGTTAAAATCACAAAACTATGTCTATTTCTGAACTAAATTTTGAATAGTTACACCAATTTCAATTGAAATCGTGTGGTAGTTTAGGTGAATAATTTGTTATTACTACCAGATTTTGATAATGTAACTGAATTGCACATACCTCGTGTACTCGTGTATATATATATATATATATATATATATATATATATATATATATATATATATATATATATATATATATATATATAGATATATATATATATATATATAATATATTCAAATATATCTCTGACCCTTGTCCTTTCTCTAAAAAATGATGCCCAATCCAGAAATTGAAACGAGAAAAGGCTACTCCTGCATTTCAGAACTTTGCCTCATAAACTTTGTTCATTTGTAGATATTCAACTCCTACAAGAAAACACTTATTATTCTTGGACTGGTTTTCAAGTTGCAGTTCCTTAACATATACTGACAAAATATCTGTTTCAAGCCTTTCCCGAGTATATCTCTGTATCGTTTCAGCCTCTGCCGTGTCTCGTATTCTAGAGAGAAAAGCCCAAAATTTTTTTGAATTGCAGATGAAAGCATTTTCCGTGTGACTGGTTGCTTTTGGTTATCCATATTTGTGTTTGAGGCTTTCATTATATATATATATATATATATATATATATATATATATATATATATATATATATATATAATATATATATATATATATATATATATATATATATATATATATATATATATATATATATATAGATATAATTGGAATATTAATAATATTTTGGTCCATGAATCCAGATGGGAAGTAATTGCCATTTTCTATACATCAAGAACTTGGATTGCCATTTTACAATTTGAAGAATTTGTACACCCAATAATTTGCTATCGCTTAGAGTTTTGATTATAGACCACGAAACTTCTTTTGATGTCAGATATATATATATATATATATATTTATAAATATTTATATATATATATATATATATATATATATATATATATATATATATATATATATCTGACATCAAAAGAAGTTTCGTGGTCTATAATCAAAACTCTAAGCGATAGCAAATTATTGGGTGTACAAATTCTTCAAATTGTAAAATGGCAATCCAAGTTCTTGATGCATAGAAAATGGCAATTACTTCCCATCTGGATTCATGAACCAAAATATTATTAATATTCCAATTATATCCAACAGCATCTAGTCTTTTGAAACTTTCAATCAATTTCAGAGTCGAAAAATTCACTTAAAAATATATGAAAATAAAATATCTCTGCAATATTTTTTCACTATCCTTTTTGGTGCATCAATGTTTCGAAATACAAAAAATTACTATGGGAGAAATTGAATTTCTGCATATAATAAGAAGTATATGTAACTGTAAGTTTCGAATGTTATTTCTAATAATCTATATATATATATATATATATATATATATATATATATATATATATATATATATATATATATATATATATATATATATTAATATATATATATATATATATATATATATATATATTTAAAATATATATATATATATATATATATATATATATATATATATATATATATATAATATATATATATATATATATATATATATATATATATATATATATATATATATATATATATATATATAATCCAAGTACAAGGATTCTTTGATATAGGCAATACTAGAGGATCTTTAGTTTACTCCAATCCGCTTTATATTCAGCATATTGGATCAAATATTGAAAGCTAGATCTTCTTTTTCAAAAAAAGTTGAAGAGTAATATATAATATGTACAGTATATTATCAGGCATATGTAGTTTTAATTTTTAAATGTTGCTAATTAATCACAATTTTCGCCAAAAATATCTGTCATCGAAGAATGATCCGAGATTGAACAAATTTCAATATCAACAATACTTCAAATAAATGTGTCTTGATTTAATACTATTACTCGTTTCACAAATTTTAGTTTTATGAATAATAATTTAATGTTAAAATATTAAAACTGTATTTCAGTTGTTCAGTGTTGATATTTGATGAATTTCATAAAAATTTTTTGCTGGCTCCAAAACACACCTGTGAATTTTGGATATTTAATCTATTCGGAGCATAAATATGATCATAGTTTTCATACGACAATAACCTTGAAATTCATATTGATAGGACTATTAAATATTATAACCAACCGCTAATTTTTCTACTAATGGTAAAATAACTATCCATATGAATAGGTGGATATGAGGAACATGGTGATTAGTGAAAAAATATTCGTTTCCACTTTTTTCACATATCACTCTGAGAATTATGTTCGTGATTCAGTGTCATTCAAACAGCTCGTACAACAATATTTATAGAGATATCGTATATATTCATAAATAAATAAATTTTTAAATTAATAATAATAATAATATATATATATATATATATATATATATATATATATATATATATATATATATATATATATATATATATATATATATATATATATATATATATATATATATATATAATCTCTTGATGATTATCAGCAATAACAGGCTTGTTGAATCTCAAAAAACTCGATTTTATTAAAAAGTAGACGTTACGCCACGACATTCGTGGCTTTATCAAAACTTTTGAAAAAATTGAAATTTCTTTGACATTTATTGATTTGAAAAAATTTGAATAGAAAAAGACTACTATGTTCCACTAAAATTTTTCGGCTGTGGCCGTTCTTTGTTTATTATTACGTGCTATTCAGTCCAATATTAACATTCAAATCTGTTATCATTAGATGGTAAGGGAAACCACAGAAACCTTTACCCACGTAATATTCGAAATAGGTTCAAGTAATTTTGAATTTGAAAAGTCAAAGAATAGGGTACTATTTATCTTTTTTTCAAAAAATTCTCATAAATTTCTTTACGTGGGTAAAGGTTACTGTGGTTTCCGTTACCATCTAATAATAACAGATTTGAATGTTAATATTGGACTGAATAGCACGTAATAAATAACAAAGAATGGCCACAACAGAAAAATTTTAGTGAAACATAGTAGTCTTTTTCTATTCAAATTTTTTCAAATCAATAAATGTCAAAAAAGTTTCAATTTTTTCGAAAGTTTTGATAAAGTCACGAATGTCGTGGCGAAACGTCAACTTTTCAATAAAATCGAGTTTTTTGAGATTCAACAAGCCTGTTATTGCTTATAACTATCAAGAGATTAGAAATAGTTCACATGCAACAACAATTCGACTGAATAATCATATATATATATATATATATATATATATATATATATATATATTTATATATATATATATATATATATATATATATATACATGTACATATATATATATACATATACATATATATATATATATATATATATATATATATAATATATATATATATATATATACATATATATATATATATATATATATATAAATATATATAATATATACATATACATATAAATATATATATATATATATATATATATACATATACATATACATATATATATACATATACATATACATATACATATACATATACATATACATATATATATATATATATATATATATATATATATATATATATATATATATATATATATATATATATATCAGGGGCGGCTAGTCAAAGGAGGCTAAGGAGGCTAAGCCTCCTCAATAATATTCCGTGTATCACTAATATATTATATTGAATAGTCGGCATTCAGCATATTAATATTAATCAAAATCATATTATTTTATGCACCTACCTTCCTTTCAACCTACATTATATAATATAATTTATTAATTACGATAGAAGGTATTTACATTTACTGCATTTCATTCATTTCAAGATTTGTGGCAACGCTGCGGAGGCATGGAAAGGTATAGTCTCAACGTTCATTATGCCTGCCACAGAAAAGCAAACAACGGCGCAAATACTCCGAATGAATACTTTATTGCAATAGAAAAGCAAAACACATGTAAATGGCAACACGGATAGGAACCCAGTCTTATACAATGTCGACCAATCACAACTATAGAATTTCGCGTGACATCGAGTGAATTCGTTGGAAAGCATTAATTGAATCGTACGTAGTGTGATCGTAGTTACTAATGGCCGTGCAGGGTGTTTACTTATATTGCTCACGTATTGTTTTAATGAGTTTGGTTACTAAAGTTAATTTCAAAAATTTCAATGGTGACTTAGTGGAATATTTGTTATCCCATAACTTTAGTGCACTAAGTTATGAGGATAAAGTTTTGATAAAAACATTGCGACCTACCCCTGAATTAAACAATTTGGTGCAGCGTAACAGACAACAAAATCGCGGTTTTAATATCAGAAATTATGAGCCTAACCGGATCACAGGTAAAAAATAAATTATTTTGTTGGCAGTGTTTACTTTTTACTAGGGAAAATGTCTCTGTTTCGGGCCGCTTAGGATTTGACGATTTAATTCTATAGTTGAAAGTGAGGAATATTTCACCGATAAAGTAACTTTAAGTACCACACGCGGATTAATATCTTACATACAAGATAAGGAATTTATATATTTTTTAAACATCTTTAAATTAATTTTTGAACAAACAGAAATAGTTTTTCAAATCTTACAGCACAACTTTTCAGATGTGATTTACTCACGAAATCGGCTCAAGTTTCTTTTGGAAAAAATTTCAGAATTTCGTGCAGAAGTTTATTTTAAAAAACTTTTTTCTGTATTTCAAACTACTGATGATACGACTCATTTTAGCCCAAAACGAAATAAGTTCAGTTTCGCAGATATGGAGCTTCACTATAAGCAAATATTTTATGAAATTTTGGATACTATTAGGGGTCAAATAGAAATAAGGTTCTCTGATTTGAAAGAACTGCATTTCTTCGACTTACTCAATAAAAATTTGTTTACTCGATTTTCGGCTAATTTTCCAGGTAACCTTTTGGAAAATTTTTGTCAAAAATACACTTTTTTTGATAAGGTGGCCCTAAAAAGTGAACTGTGTGTTGTTTATAATGAAAATGAAATTTTGGGACAAAATGGAAATCATGTGAGGACTATTAAATACCTTTTTGATAATGATTTGAATCAAGATTTACCCCAAGTTTATAAACTCTTATGTCTAATTGTTTATATCCCGGTGACATCGGCTTCCGTAGAGCGCTCGTTTTCCACTCTTAATTATTTACGAAATTCAATGAGCCACGATCGTTTGAAAAATATTAGTTTGTTGTCTATTGAAAAGGAATTGGTAAAACTTTTGGCGAAAGACAAAAAATTTTATGAGGATATTATAGAGCATTTTGCTAACGTTAAAGATCGCAGAATCCGCTAATCTTCAAAAATATATAATAACTTTTGATTTGCTCTCACCAGCTGTCCCACACATATTTTGTACATTTTATTTTTCACAGATTTTGTTTGTGGTACTAGGTACTTTATTACTTAGTATTATACCAAATAATTCGTTGTTCCTTGTAAAAATCTTCACATAATTTATTTTTTGTTTAATTTTATGTAAACATTATTTTTTATTTAAGGCTTCTGCCTTGGCATTGGCATCTATGCAGGAATTGTGAAAAATAGATGTCTATGCCAAAGAATTTATTTAAATTTATTTTTAGGTCTAAATGTATATTTTATTATTTTATTTTGTTGTTATTTTATTTTTATTTCGTTTTACTTTTATGACAAGAATTTTATTTTAATCTATTTTTGGGAGGGTCCTATTTTATTTTTGGCAACAAAAAACTCTCACCTTGGTTCTTGCTGGGCAACAATTGATTAATTCCTCGAATAAGTAACAAATTCGTTAAGTAGGTAGGTAGGTACCTATTTTGTGAAAGAAAAAAAATTTGATGAATAGATGAATTGATTAATTGGCTGAGATGAGTTTTTGTGAATATTGTAAATAGGAGTTGTAGGTCTCAAGGTAGACACTCGAGAGTGAAAAACATTTTTTTCCAAACAAATTAATAGCTTAGGGTGCTTGTTTTACTTTGATTTTCTTCAAATTATAAGGCGGTTGACCTTGAAATCCTAAAAATTTTTGCCTATGGTGTATTTTTTAACACCTCTTGTAGCCTCCTCAAACCAAAACCTCACGAGCCGCCACTGATATA